>DF240231.1:103781-126281 GCA_000507305.1 Breviolum minutum Mf 1.05b.01
GGGACCCGGAACCTGGAACATATATACAGTAAGAACCAAACACAATCAGCTTTACGGTTTGGAGAAAATGGCACTGGACACCCTACAAACAGCTCTGAAGCGATTTTCCTTCCATGGCGCACAGCCAGGTACAGTTGGTAGGAGTCCCTTTTCACCGAGCAAGCAGCTTGGATCACAGATGTTACTTGATTTGATTTCTTCATGTCCTATCTGCTTTTTGTTGAGGTCCCACCTGGACTATGACATGGTTTTTAAGGGAATCCACACCAAATCACAAGTCGCAAACACATTTGCCCCCTCAGTACCATCGAAACACAAATCTCAAAAGGCACTTCATCCATCTTCATCATCTGTATTTTGGGTGCCATTGCAACACTTCTCCACTCCGTTGGTTCATCTTCCCCCGTGTGGGTCGTGTGTCATAGGTCTCATTGGTCTCTGCTGCTGCCGTGCGGGGCCCTGATTTACCCATACGCCGCAGGCCCGCCACATCTTCGTTGGACCGCCGGCTGCGCCGAGCAGCAAGCCAAAATTCATCAGCAGCCTGGGATCCAGCTGCAAGTTGCAATTGTGGACTTGATGTTGGGCAGGAAGCAACAAGGACTTAACATGACTTTTCCGGCAAAAAAAAAAACAGAACTGATAGCCAAGTGCCACCCAGTCACCGATTGTTTCCTTCCATTGTTGCTGGATTGTGACTCCTGGAGCAAGCCATGGTCAGTGAAAGTTGGGGTCGAGTCCGAGGGCTGAGATGAGATCCACTCCATCACTGAACTCATATCACTTGGACAATGAGAAAACATTGATATCAAATATATCAAATATTGTCAAATATTTAATCATACTGAAGAGATCTCCACCTTTTTTTTGATTGACTTCGATCTTTTCCAGTGGATTTGACGGCTGTCCTTCCACTTGTAGTGCTTTGACTCCTTTGACCATCTGCCAGATTTTTCAGCCTCTCTAGACTTTTGAGACCTTTGATTTTTCTCATCCCGCTCCTTTTGTCTGGTTTCCTCATGAGTTCTTTCCACTCGGCTCACACATTCATTGGGCAACTCGTCACGAGGCTGTGCCAAGTCCGTGCTAGCCGCTTCCGGCTTGAAGGGACTAGCAGGTGAAGAAGCAACGGCTTCAATCGTATCACCTTGTCCTTCCTGTTCTTCCTTCCCTTGGCTTCCTTCCTTTGTTTCAGTTGTTTCCTTAGCTTCCTGTTCAGCTGTGGGCTGCTCTAGTGGCGTGGCATCCTTGGTCTCTTCCTTAGTTTCAAAGCTCAAAATTTCCAAAAAAAAAAACGTCACAGGTCCAAAGCATCCATGAAGTTGGGCGTTTGACTCTGCACTTTTTAAGGGAAAAGGGAACCCTCCTTTGTAGCTCAACACCTCCAAATCGAGCTTTCCGGGAAGTTGTGGAAGAGAAAGATAGCTCGATGCATAGCTCCACATCCAGCAAACGGCAAAAAAAACGCTCTCTTTTCATTGGGAACAAAAAAACAGTTACATGAACTGACATGAACCTCATGATCTTCAAAGGTATGTATGCTGTTGCAAATGTCTGCAGCCACTACTAGATGCTGAGGTTGCTTCACCCCTTCAGATGATAACATATGTCGAAACTGCTTACCGAGTCATACCTTTATGAAGTTGAACTGACTCAGCAGCCAAGTTTCGGCTCCCTGGGGTGGATGGAGGGGAGACGCCTTGCAGCTTCGATGGGGGCAAACACTTTGTTGATACTTTGAGTGGATCGTGTCTCTGTCAAGAAAACGTTACAGTATGTATGCCTTGTAACCCCCTTTTGGCAACGGATGTGTTTGCCAAGTGCAAAGTGGGCATGTTGTTGTCATGTGCAAAGGTGATCATGTCGTTCCTTCACCAAGTCATTAGCAGCTCCAAAATGTATGACCCATGTCCAATGCGAGTGAATTCCACAGATTTCCACAGTCTAAACTAGGCCATTTGGTCAGAGAGGTTCACTTCAGGTGAAAGTAAACAACAGGGAGTGGAGTGAAGGGGGTCTTTTAAGGGATCTTCTTCCCATGTGTGCCAAGCCTCCTGCATTGACCTGCGCAGTCACACAACGACGGGTGCTCATGAATGTGCGAATAAAATGGCTTCTCCAAAACTAGCATGGTACTGTTGATGGAAGAAATCCTGCACCACCTGGGATGTATAAAACCCTATGAATGATGGGATATTGTACATATCAACTGGTGCAGGATAGCTTGCATCAACAGTACAATGATTGCCATGATCACTTCACCTCAGGCAAATAAATCTCTGGTCCCACCTCTCTGAAAGCTTCTCTTCAGCCTGCGTCAAGTTTCACTGATGCTTTGAAGGCCAATACGGTCTATCCATAGGTTTTTTCCACATTGTTCCTTGATGGTGTGATGTATTTTTCTCTTTCAGCCACTTCGATTGTCAAGCAGGATCTGCGTTTTGGGCCAATGACATTCATTATTCATGAAACCAACTAAGAAACACCTGCACCACGAGAGATCAGAAAAACACCAGGGGTCGACAACAATCCTGAGTCCCCGAGGTAAAGGCCTGACTTTTGCCACGTGGCTTTGGCAGCGGCCTGCGGGCTGGTTTGACTGCGCCATGTTTGTCATAACGACCAGCATAACTTATCCCATAATTCGTAAATTGTAATTATACACTTTAATCCATTATCTATTCGGTACCTTCCCAGCTTGGGGAGTTCGGAATCTATGATGGTATCGGAGATGCTCCAAAAGAGCTGTATGAGAAGATTCCTAGCACTGCAAGTGTGAACATTGTACATGTTCCGCTTCGGCTACTTAGGCATTGTTCACTCATTGCTCTATCACCTGCTACAAAACTTTGCTTCGAAGTTGAGACCTGAGAGTGCCATGTGGATGTGTGGGCGTTTGTCTTTGGTTCAAATTCAACATCAGAGTAATGTTTGTTTCTTCTTTCAGACTCGGTAAAAAAACAACATCAGGGGGTTACCAATATCAGCTCTCACTCACATCACCCGAAGGATCCCCAACCTGTCAGATTTTGAAGCGGTCGGAATGCTCTGCAACCTAGGATGTCATGGTTCAGTCCATGCGGCTATGGCAGTTCTCAGATTGGTGAATGGTACAACTGATAAATCATCATCCTCTCCAACCCTTTCGTGGTGCTCTGAGCTTGCAAGTTGCAAGGCTTGCCAAATTGAGTCTGCTGAGGTATGCCATTCCACGTCAGACAATTTGCACGTAAGAAAAACCCAACGGCAAGTGGCAAAGGAGGTAGTTGAAGCAGCGGCTGTTGCTGTTTGGATATCGCAGGGTGTTTGCTCCCAGGAGGGTGCATGTAGACCTGTTTTTTTGCTCTTTGTGGCGGTCCCATTTTGATGTTTGATTCAGAATATCAGAAATACTGTAGACAGTTGTGACCCGAAAAATATCTTGCACTGATAGTGGCATTTACACCCAAAAAATGCAATACTGAATCTGAAGGCGATCCGTGACACTTCATGCCTGCGGCCAGCCAGAGGGCCTTGGTGTCTGCACTACGATAGATATTCTAGTCATTTCTAGTCAACCTATCATACAATCCTCTGCTTTTGGCAAAGTGCTACATGGTACTTAGTGTACTTCATAAAAGTATGAAAGCTTGTGAGCTATTATTAATTATACAATCTTTATACATATATGATATCCTGCATGGATGATGATCTGCGAGGTCTTTTTGTGGACCCAAGTGGCTGCGAAGAACCTGGCGAGCAGCACGGGTTTCTACAACACCCACGGTTGTTCAAGCTATTGATTTAGGGAGAATGGCCTTCCCAAACCTAAAAAAAACGCTGGGTTCAAATGCCCAAAACATCATGGAAACCAAGGCATCAAGTCTGTTCAAATCTATCATGACTGAAACTGTCGAAGAATTCTACTTGCCTTCTTCTCTCCTCTGGAGCAATGCCTAAGGCCACTGACAAGTTTGGCTTCAAGATTCATCATCCTCTTTGCCAACGGATTGATTTGGGCATGCTGGCCCCAAGATACCATGTACACATGTCAGGATCAGGTACACCCACAGCTATTGTTCCTATTCTTGAATATTGGACAACAGTCACCTTTTGGATATTTTTGCCGAGGTTAAGATCTCTCTAACATGCCAGTTTTACTGGTGCCAAACTAAGATTCAGACTTTCTGCTCTTGCTGCTGTTGCAAAATCTGGTGACGGGACGGGGCGTGCAGGTTGACATTTAAAATGAGGCATACATTATGCGACACCTAACAACCATTAACAACCAAGAAACCACCGAAACTTACCCCACCGCAACATCACCAATCCCAGGATTCCAACCCCCCCCATGTGCCACCTGTTGAAGCATCTGTTGGTGAATTGCCTTTCCCGCAGTCTGTTGAGTCGTCCAACAAATGTACAGCTTAAAAATGGGAACCCGGTGTTGCCTTCGTGTTTCATGTTATCTTAGATGTAAATAGGGCACTCTGGTCACCCCAACAAAAAAATCGTGGGGAAGTGGGGAAGGGCTGTTTTTTTTGGGTGGCACCAACATGAGATGTCATTAAATCTACACCGAGAATTAACATGTCCCCTCAAAAAAGGACCCATGTTTCCAAACAAATTTCATCTTCCAACCAGCCTTCTTTTAAAAGGACTATGTTAGTTTTCAGGGCTGAAAACTCACCTCCTTCACTCTCTTGGGGGCTCAACCTGATGGTACTGTTGCTGCATTCCCAACTGTTGAATCTGTTGAGCAATCGCCAGCTGGAACCTGGCAGAGTCACGGAGCTGAGAAAGGGAGATAGAGTGTCGAAAAATGTCGGAAAAATGGGTCGATTTTTGTAGCCAAACATGACATTCAATGACATCAAGGTGGAGTTATCATCAAATCCTCCACAGCTTGATACAGTAACGGCATTTCAACTCTTGGTACTCTGCAATTTCTTTGCATTTAAAGGGCCTCCGTTTGCCTTCCGATCTGTGGTTTACAGCCACGACCATGCGCACAGCAGCCATTTTAATGCTCCAGCTGACATTGGCTGGTCCACGATTTTGGCCGTCTTTGGTTCAGGTTTGTACACAGACTCCATTCAGGATGTCTCCGAAGATCGAGCACTACAAGCACTTGCACTACACGAGCAGCTCACATGCAGTTTGGTACGTTCAAACCTTGCAGGGTGGCAGGATATATACAGAGTGTGTGTGTGTGTGTATGCGTGCATATATACAGTATATATCATTCACGTAAGTAGAATATATATATATGTATATATGTCCCGCAATACAATGATTTGTTGATCGGAGATTCGTCGGTGCATTCTCGTTTTCAAAAAGAGAAGAATTGTACATTTGACTCTTGGTAAGTGCAAAGCCCGAAACCCAAATGATAGGAACCTCCAAAGATGGAATCATGAATGAATAATGGAGTTTTTGCATGAGACACAATGCCAACAAAAATCACTCATACACACTCATACCATAGGCATGCCATGTCATAACAATGGAATAGGCCCATTCTTCTCAATGTGGGTTTGTCAGGTATAACCAATGGAGCCAGCTGCTGAAAGTGCTTCAAGAGCTGCTGCCCCCTGTGGCTCTTTGCCGCATCTCTCTAGTCCTCCTCCGACGACGGCCACAAGTACAACAACAAGAACAAGATTACGACAATGACAAGGGCAAAGAAAAAGGAGCACCACGACAGTAAAAGAGTCCATCTGTGCTGTCAAACCACTGTGAAAGATATGGCGTGAAGATCCATGAGTCGGAAATGATTTTCATTGAATGCTGCTAGCGCGTATCAGGTTGGCTTTCCCTCACACGTCTGACCATATCAAGCTCAAGAAGATTTCAATGTGTACGATTTCCTTCAGATATAAAAGATTATAAAAAGTATGTGGAAAATGGTACCATCTCGTTTGATGGTTAGCCAGGTTTTACTCACAGCTGTCAGAAGTGGTACTGTCAGCAGGACAAACCCACACTTTGCAAAAAGGTCCAAGAAAACGGATCCTCCACACTTCCTTTTCCAGTTCCCTTTGCTGGTGGTGCCCGAGGATCGTAAGCCTTAGTTACATCATGAAAGCCACAAAACGGTCAACTCCATGGGATGGTCATCCTTCCCATTGGGATTGAATGGGAATGAACACAGGAAATAGCACCAGCTACAGAATAGGATTAAAAATGATGGCATATGCCTTTTTTTTTCAGGTAAACTTGTCATACCAGTTTAGACTTCAAGTGGGCTTAGGGTCTAGGCAAAATTTTAGCTTTCAACAACAACCCGTTTGCAAAATCTCGCTGTAGATCTGCCCTCGACGACAAGTCACGGCTTCCGACTCATCTTCTCCAGGTTCAGCTTCCTCTGATCCTTTTTTGCCATTGGCTATCGTCATCAATACCTCTTAAAACATTTTGGAGTCGTTGACTGGAGAAAGTCACAGGAGGGAAAGCTGGATAGGTGATGTACTCAGGATGAGGCAGATGGAACTATCACATTGGCTTCATCAGACAGATAACAATTCACAACTATAACCGGCGACTTGGATCATACGCAAACTCTCCAAGACTCTTTGATGCCACCAAGTTTCACATGGAGCCACAATCAGGCCGCAGAGCATGAAGAAGAACTTGACCTTCAGGTACCTAAACCGCGGGATTTTTCAGTATAGCCAAGTGTATCATGTTTGTTACCCTCATTTCTACAGTCCAATCCAAGAGAATCTTAAGGTTGGCAAAAGCTTCACGAGAGCACAGAATAATCCGACAGGGCACACAATGAACATGTCCCACATACTTCCAAGCATGGATTGCTGTGCTTCTCCATGCTCACTGTCTGCCTAAGCTGACCATGGCATCAGTAGACAATCAAAACAGAACTTCTGATGAGATGATAACGAAAGAGGCTGTAAAATTGTAAAAGAAGGTTACCTCACGTCTCATTCCAAAAGTGCTTCGTGGAAAAAAACAAATTTCATCCCTCCTACAACAACAGGAGGGTTTTACCAAATTTGCTGCGTTCTGCTCTACGGATGCACCAGGGAATTGCGCCTTTTTCTGGACCTAATTCACCGGCAAGCAGCATCGGGTGGAGCAAGACTCTCCTCCTCCTCCACCTGCCGCATGGGCGGGTGGACTTGACACAAGATTCAAGCCTCTTTCAAAAGGATCCGAGTTGTACTTGAATGTTTTGTTTTACTTTTCCTTCTTACCACACAGTCTTTCCATGTCTTTCCAGAAAAACATGAGGCACAAGAATTCCGACATCATATCATGTCATGTACATCGCAAACTGCCAAAGATCGTTACATTATCAACATATATCAATCAAAATTCTCCAAATTTCATAATCCATCCTCGAGAACTGAGAGAGCCATTTAAAAGTGCACCTCTCAATTTAAAAAGAACTCCTCCAAATTACCTGCGGTTTTTGGCACCAAAAACGCATCATCCGCCTTTTCGGTCTCGGTGCCGTTTTCAGCTTGACCAGCTTCCAGACTTTGGCTGGCCTTCTCCTTGTGGAGGCTTCTGTTGAACCCAAAATCCATGATTTTCTTTGAAAAGTGCAAACTTCTACACATGATACATGATACATGTATGTAAACATGGTGTTTTTTTAGATTCATCATTCTTATCATTACTATCATCAGAATTATGCTATCATATACTATCATTATAATGTACTGCCATGGTATTGATTGGGGTGTGCCCTAGTTGTCGGAAGCACCATGAGACCCACTGTCTAGGAATCCTGGAGCAGCCGCCAAAAGGAGTGGAGAAAATCGTGTTTCTTCATCAAACACAGGTTGCCAACCCAATGTGCTACCAAAAATATAAACTTCCAGCAAGTCTATATCAATCGTCAGCAGCAAATATTCATCACACATCACACTTGGCAGCGCACCTTCAGACCTTTCAGCTGCTTGGCTGCATCACTACTGACTGAATCACCAGCATCTTGCAATGCCTTGAAGCGATCGGTGCTGCGATTCGTAGAAACTGCCGATTCAAACGAGTCTCATTACATCAAAAAGCATGGATATTGCATGGCTCAAAAGACTGTTATTTATTTGGAGGGCACGGACAAAAAAAATATGTATATACGGAACATATGTATTTATATACTCTATTGTACAAATGAGCTGTACATCCACACATACAAGTACAAATACTGTAGATTCCCCCCCCCAGAAAAAAAAAACATCATAGCTGGGTTGGCAACCATGTGAACTGGAGTTGCAAGCAATTTCCAACCTCCGGGTTCATTACATCCATGTATATTCACATACAATATAGATATACACACATGAAGGTCAAGGATATTTCCAGCCATAAGCCGCATATCCATGCATAGTTTTGGGACTTCGCCAGAGGTTCCTGCGACAAAGGATCTTCTTCTGCCTCCTAAGCCAAGATGAGAGACAACGTTGAGACGCACTTGGGATGTGGTTCAAGTGTGATAAATTGATCTCTGAAGACTTTCTATTCTTAATTTGCTTGTCAAGTACATGTATGAAGAATCTTGAAGTATAGGTATAAATATTTATATACATACAATCTCATTCTAATATGATATGTATGTCTTCCAATCCATAATCATCATAGATGGCATGGAAAAGCTGAATATGGTACGCATAATTACCCAGACTTTTGCCAAGACTCTTCGGCTTCCTCCGCTTTTTGGACCTCCATGGCTTCTTGGCCCTGTCGCAAACAGGGAGGTGAACGGATTAGAACTTCAACTCCGTGCGTTGAAAACCCTCCAGAAGACCAAAAATGGAAGTCTTCACTTGAAATACAGCGTTTCTTTCTTACCATATCAATTAGTATCACATACGAGTACAACAAACATCATTCTATAGTACTATAGTAATCATTCTATCAAATAGCCATTCGAATACTGGGGCCAGAAAAGCTCCTATGTTTGAGGTCTCTTCAATCTGACTTATTGATAACAGGCGCTGACATCTCAACTGAACCAGCCTCGGGGGGTGCCACTCTTTTTTCTGCGCTAGGGAACCAACCGCCAAAGCCTGCAACGACCAACAGCCAAATGGAGAATTTCTCACTGTTTCTGCAGCACCCTTTAAACAAACAAATACATCTGCATCTGACTCATCTGACAACTATGTGTATGTATGTACGTACATTTAAAATATGTACATATATATGTATATCTATGTATATAGCAGAATCATATTTTGGAATAGATATATATATATATGTACTGTATATATATATATATCAATTGTATCATTACCATAAAGTAAATTGATACACGGTATAACTTGATTCAATTTCGAGATCTTTCAAATTTAGGCAAATCTACCCAGGCATTCTAACATGACCCTCCTCACCATCTCCGGCCTTCCGACTTCAGGGGCGGCCGGCGTTTTATGGCCAGGTCCATGTCCAGGAAGCTGCACATCTGAAATCGCAAGCAGGGATGGTGTCAGGAAAACCTGATTTCGCTAGGATCTAAAGAGGTTTTGAAATGTAAAATTTCAGAAAACTAACATATCCCACTTTGGGAAAAGGAAAATCGTCTTCGATAGTGTCTTGGGTGAGGATATGTTAATTCCCGGTACGGTACACGATTTGAATATACAATGCTTACTATACATCTGTCTACAGTTTACAGTGATCCGTGTACACGTGATTTTCTTCGTCAATGAATCTTTCGGGGCCTGCAATGAAAATTGCATACCGGTGGCAAGGAGAAGTTCTTTGGGCCATTTGAAACTCGACAAACCAACCAACGAACCAACGAGCCAGCCACTCAACCTTTCAACCAACCAATTTCAAACATGAGTCATGCATGAACATCAGTCACAGTCGCTGTTGCTATCTCTCAGTACCTTGTGTCGCCAAAGCCCTGGTCCTACCGGAGCCAGCTCAGCCACATCCAAAGAAGATGCCTCCATGCTCCAATTTCATCAGGGCACTTCTTCAGTCACTCTGAAAATTCATGGAACTTTCTTGTGCATGAATATCACAGGATGAATTTTATCATTGTTTGCCATTTTACTCTTGAAATGATGAAGACCACACGGAATGATGAGCAAACTGAAAACTGCTCCCACATCTCTCATCCCAAAAACCGGACCTCGGTCGCCTGCCGCAGACCCGGCATAGATGGATCTCGGATGGCGGCGACCACGCGACGTCTTTGATCCGAGATGGCTTCAAAAATTCAAGTGGCTGACATCTGCAGCAACGGGCCACCCCAATTTAAGAAGTGAGTGATATGCCAAATACACTGTAAATCTGTAACCTAGATAAGTTAATCCTACTTGTAAGTGGCAGTGCATATGGATGGCTCCATTGACAACACTTCGTTCATGGGACTGTCCCTGCTGTGTTTATTGACTTCTGCCGCACTGCGGAACGATTCCAAACTCTTACCCCCAAAAGGATTGCTACAGTACAGTTACATGTACTATATATGTATGTTATCTAAAATTATCTACAGTACACTAAATCGGCTGCAAGAGTTGCAGAAAAGGATTGAAAGATCATCTTTTTCTTTTGATTGACATTGCTTGTTGCTCATGTTCGAAGGCTTCAGCCAACCCAGGTTGGGCCTTTCCAGAAGGCCTTGCACCTGTCCGACCACCTGCAAGAAAACAGGGAGCCTAAAACGGTGCGTACAACTGCAGCTAGGTAGCATCTGAAGCTATATTGTTATATATGCATATGTAATATATAAAACATACAACACATACGAGTATACACATAATCACACATATACTTTATAATGCATAGCATGCTATTGTTGATATCAATACCGTCAATGATATGAGATGTACTCGGCAGGAGGCAAGTTCGCTGATCCATTGATCATGCAGCCTCAGGAGCTTTTGAGCTTTGCAAGCTATGAAATGGTTGCTTCACTATAAGGATTTGGTATCTAATCTAGCCTCAAAAAGTGGATGGTTCATGCAAAAACCCTTCTGGGTTCCACGATTCCACCTGCATGCTCAGCAGCTGGTGGCTCTCATCCCAGGCCTAATGAAAGGCGGTACGGGGCCTTTCCTGGGGTCCCTCTTTCCCATGAGGAGAAAATGTACCAGCACTGTAATATGGCATGAAACAATGAGATCCATCACATGCCCCTAAGTGTTCGCTGCAGTGCAAGAAGTGCAGTGGACATAGGCTTCAGCGGCTACAACCATCAAAGCGTCAAAAGTGCACTTCTTTCCCAGCAAGAAATTCATAAAGCACAAAAGCATGTTCCAACCAAATAAAGAATCAGTATCTGTTCTTTCTCTCCTAATCTCCCTCTGTTCTAAGGTTGCACTTGCTTTGCGTCCATTTGGAACGCACCACAGCCAATGCCAGGTGTGCCCTTCTAGGCTGCCGTGCAGCTTTGTCAGCCCTTAGCAGTGCCGAAACACCATATGTTTCAAGTCCGTTGAATTTGGGAATTGAAAATCTTTGATTTTTTAATCTCCAATTAGCTCCCTTTCAGCAACTTCAAGTAACAGCGTAACAGCCGCCTGTTCATCAAAGCATGATGGAGTTTTGAATTTGATGATTTTGATTCTGACGGTTTTTTCTTTACCTCACGAGCGGTTCCCCGTTTTTTTCCAGCGAATCGACATGGGTGCCGAAGGTTCACTTGCTTTGTCCGGCACACGGAAAACCCGAACGAGTTCATCGCTCTCTGAGTGAAACTTCAAATGAAGCAAAGGGGAATATGTTCACAATGATCCGCAAAAATCAAAATGGCAAAAATATCAGTTTTGAAGCTATCTTGATGTTTATCGTAAATATAGTTGACTACATATGATATTTTGCACATCACATATGCTTGTCAAGGCAAATTAAAATTATATGATGTTCCACATCTAAACCTTCTTCCATGGTTTTCCACATGCATGTAGCTACATCACCGAAAAGAATTGACTTGAAGCGTCAAGTGGAAGGTCAGCCAGTGTGATCTCCGTTCACCCCGATTTCTCCGGGCTGTAACCACCGTTTCCAGGCACGCTCAGTTCGCAAAGCACCTGCAAGCTGAACCAGACCAGGATACAAACCGCGAGCCGACGTCAAGAAAAAACATCACTAAACTCAATTCGTCTTCAAACGCATCTGCTGAAAACACAACAATCAGCACTCCTTTTCAACTTGATAATGCGCAGATTTTGTGTTTCCACCTTACGAAGTCGTTGAGCTGCCAAATCGTAGCTTTCGCTTGGGGTCACGTAGGACAAGCGAAAACATGGCACCGGTTCACCTGAGTAAAAAAATCATGGTGATAAGCGATGCTCATGAACAGGCTGCATCTATCATGGCAAGACTAAAGTGGTCACTCACATTCTTCAGCAATCTGCCATCCAAATTCATTCCATCACAGAAACTGGGGCCGTTGTTATTCTATGGGCTGCGCTCACTACTTTGAAAAAGAGTACAGTAGATGTACAGTATGTTTTGCGTTCAAGAATGGGATTTGTTCTAGACCTCCATCTGTCGTGAGGGACATCTTGCATGTGTACGTATAGGTAATACTGCTTGGGACGGACAGGGAATGTGATCCTTCCCTCTCTCTCAATTTGCACAGTCATGCGCCCGCTGAAAACTCAACTCTAAGCCTTTGCATGATGTTCAACTGCTGTCACAAAGTACTGCTAAAGACCCGACGACACACAACTTATCCCAGTGTTTCTTTCTGCCTACAGGTCAATCAACCAGGTGAGCCTCACATTCACTTCCTTTTAAGCCAAGGCAGCCTTCACACACCACACACCAAGGTTAATCCTTGTGTGATTTGTCGGTACATGACTCGATTGTACCTGTCTTCTTGCAGACACGCTCCCGCTTTTTGGTGGAGTTCTGCCAAGAACTCTTTGAAGGTTCCAGGCTCAAGGCTGTATCATTTCGAACGAGCCATCACATCGATCTTCAGAGATCATTCTTGCGCCAGACTGTAGCATGCACAAAGTCACACGCGCACCATCCAGCATCTCAGGATCTACCGGGATAGACGCATGCAAAAGTCTCTTTCAGCGGAATGTTGTCTCACCAGCCATCCGCGATGCATCAACGTTTGATCCCGAGTGTCCTTCTTTCCTCCAGGTAACTCCTTGGAATTGGTCATAGATCCACGGCTGCAGCAAGACAGCAAACAAAGGTTCGCCTGGTTGCCGAACAAAGCTGGCCGCCCATGCGGCACTTCCATCTCCTTTTCCACCTCCATCAACTTCCCTCTCACCACCAGGTCACCAAAGCTCCGACAAGTAGTGAATCTTTCCCTCCCAGCATCACATCCATTCACGGAGGCACCACAAGTTGTAGCGAAACTCAACATTGTAGTTTCATCGCCATACCATTCATCAGCCTTAAGGTTCACAGCACTGATTGCGAAGTCAGTCTCCCCGCCATGTTTGCTGGCATCTTGTGCACAACGGCACCCTAGCTAGTTTTCTACTAGTTGGTGTCGTGCCAGCCTGGCTTCTTTCCGATGATTTTTGGTGTGCTGCTTCACCATCTTTAGCTTGTTGGCCATTCCCTCCCTGGTCTTGTTGACTCTTACGCGGTCTTTGCTCAGAGCGACGGCCACTTGATTGCGTCCTGACGCCACGCAGTTTTGCATGAACAGGAGTCTTCTGCTTCATCCACTCACCATTCTCCTCGGCGCCTGTAAAATAGAGCAGTTCTCACATGTGGAGTCAGGATGATGAAGCCTCTGTCCGCCAACGAAGTCAACGTCCGAACTACCACCGTGTCGACGCAACCCCCTAGTATCTCCGGTTGCTTCTTCTGCGCGATTGCCACAGGCTACAATGCGACCTTCAGTTTGAGAGGGGGTTTACCGCGCTGGTAGCACTTCACTCTTTCATATTCCTCATGAAACATGCCAAGTCACTGGACGACTTGCCTCGAGATTCCTCATCAACGACTCACGCTCGCTCAGTAACGCCGGTTTCCCTCTGGTAGGTTCCTTCTGACTTTTTCAAAAGACACCTTCTGATTCACCAAGATCTCCTCTTTCTCTTTCCGCATTCTCCTGGATGTAGCTCTCAAGCTCCTTGAAGCATTGTCTCTCCACTTGCTGCAAGACGCGCAAAGAACTTGAACCGCATTCTGCTCTTCCCAGACGTTGCCCCTCTTCTGTCTCAAGCGCAGATCTTCTGTCTTTCTCTCAGCCTCAGTGATCTCTTCCTCTGTGATCTCTTGTCCCTTCTCATCCAGGTTGCACTCGCACTTGTGGCTGCGCATCTTGACTTCTAGGACCCAATGGTTTCTTAGATGTTAACCTTCTCCTGAGGACCCATGCAGCCGCAGTGTCCTCATCAGGCTCAAGTAGTTGCACCTCTGGCCTACCCTCCTCATCCATCAATTTGGGAGGCAGCAGGAGGACTCTACCTTTCCAGAAAAGGTCGGCTCTCTGCTTTTCCGGCACTCCACACAAGTGCAGCCCAAAAGGCCGTTGCCTGGGATCCTTCCGAAGCGGCACCACCTGACAGCGGCACGGAAATGACAGTGAGTGATGAGATTTGAGGGCCGTACCCTTGAACTCCGCTTCGCTTTTGAACGACAACAAATTACTTGGCAGCCTATTGTGGCTGCGTGCCCTGCCTGTGGCCCTATTTCCGTCGTGTAATAGCAGTGCTTCGGGTTTCTTTCAGGCCAATCAACAC
Organism: Breviolum minutum Mf 1.05b.01; assembly: GCA_000507305.1. Lineage (NCBI taxonomy): Eukaryota > Dinophyceae > Suessiales > Symbiodiniaceae > Breviolum > Breviolum minutum. The sequence continues at coordinate 118,406 of DF240231.1, forward strand.
TCACTTCCTTTTAAGCCAAGACAGCCTTCACACTCCAAGGTTAGTCCCTGTGTGATATGTCGGTACATGACTCGATTGTACGTCTCATCTTGCAGACAGACTTTTGATTTTCGATTTGATCTTTCGCAGAAAATAAGACGAAGGAAATGACTGACCATGCGATGGCGATCACCCAATGATACCCAGCCTGTTCGTATGGGCGAGCAGAAACCTCCAGGCATCGGTGCCACCTTGTTGCGATGGAGGCCTCAGATCCAAATAGAAAAGTTGCAACCTTCTAAGATCAGTATCCACAATGCATGATGGACCATAATACATGACTTTACTTTTTACATGTATGACTTAGATGTTTGAGGAGAAAGCACCGAAATTCGCTCAAATCCATCGGTGTTCCTTGTGACATCACACTTATCATCCCTTATCTGGGTTCTTGCAGGATCATGAAGTCTGGCAAAATCATAATCTCGCAACTCTCCGGTGAAAGGCTTCGTATTAGGCAGATTCACATCGAGGTCAAGTTATCTTGGCGCATCGAGTGCAAAAATGCGCTAGATACACGACGCGATCTTGTCCGCTGTTCTTTACAACATTTCCAGCCTGTTCTGAGTGATTCTTCTATCAAGAGTTGTATCCTACAGGCCAGAATGATGCAAGATCTACTTACAGTAGAACTAATTGAAGGAGTTCAAATATGAAACACATGTCCCAAAACACACGGCAGCCGCATCCTGTATATAGCCCTTGTGGATTTGCCTCGATCCACGAACTTGAATCCCTGAAGTCAAAAATGCCATCTTGGAGCTTACCCTGGAATCAATTTATTGAATGCAGATTGCATCCAACTATATAATATATGATATGTATCTCTATATGTGTAAGTTAAAGTCAGTATATGACGATGATATTATACGTACTAGTATATACAAATCATTATTAGCAATGGAGAAATGGATCTCAAATGTCTAACTTTCAGATCCTGCTAAACGCTGCTCAGTTTCTCTCCAACAGCTCCTCATGGGTAAAGCATCTGGGGCGCTGCATGCGAAGCCACAAAAACATGCCAGCCTTTCATGCCATAAGAGAATTGAGGTGCTCCAAGAGTGGAAATTCTCATGATTTGGATGTTGCAATCATGGCAATCATGGCTCGCAATATACAGTATGGCCTATGCCTGTGACTGATTAACTCGGTGCAAAAGGGAATTATCAAAGATGATCCAACGGTATCCCACCGTTAAGTTGTGCCTGTGGGCGGGACCACTGCGCCAGATCCTGCAAATGTGCCTGCGTTGGAAAAGGACCCAAGGGCTCTTCATCGAGGCCATCCATAAAGATCCGATAAGAAAGCAGAACAAGATATATATATATATATATATTATACATATATATATATATAGTTATATACACATATATAACAAGATATATCCCGAAAAACCTGGAAGAATGTGTTTTATTTTAAATGTTCACAACTCTATGACAACATAGGGGTTTTCAAACGTTTTGAAATACCCATGATAGCTTCGTGCAGGTTTTTTGGGGTGCACACGGCGCCTCACAAGCACGTAGTAAACTCCGACACCGCTGCCGCAAACTCAGCTGGAGCCGTTTTACCTGGGCCTCTCAGAGGTTTCCAAAAAAAAATCCCCCCAAAAAAACTGACAAGAAATGATGGAAAATTGAATTCTATCTACGGATTCCTTCCATTTTGTTTTTGATTCTTCGATTTTTGGCGAAACTGTCGATTTTTCCGGCCTCCAGACCTTCAGTCTTCCAATGTGCCAGCAGCTTACCCAAACAGACCATAGACATCGAACATCCTGATTGACTGCTGACATAGCACAAATCTTCAAAGGCCTGGCACCAGCAACTAAGCAAAGAGTTGCTTGGTAAAATGAACAATTCATAGGTAGTATAGGTAGAATCCATGTATATAATAATACTAAACCTCAGAGATGCCTGGGTGTACTCAACAAGGGAATCTTTGCCAACTTTGCTATCCAAAGTTCATGGCTAGTCAACCTACCCCCGGCGACAGTAACGTACCCCCCGCCCCCCAAGTTATAAGGGTTTAATAAGGCCTTACGGGAAAACAATGGTTAATAAGCCCTTGATTAGGCCTTATTTCTGGTGGGTTACGTTAGGGGATAGCTTGACCAGCTATGGAAAATGATCCATTTGTTCAAGTCCCTTCTCCCCCCGCAACGCCTTGATAAAATGCTTGGGGCCGGTCACCCATCCAAGGCGAAAGCCGGGAGACAGCAGCTTTGACACAGTGTCCAAGCGAAAGACCAGGCCTCACCAATGAAGGGTTGTAATCATGTACCCTTAGAGTTGCATAATGTACAATCAAAATGGTGGAGGAAGATCATCCATGTTCAAGACACCACCACTATTATAAACACTCCTTTCATTGTTCTTACTTCAGTTATGAAGGGACACATACAAACACCACTCATATGACTCGCACCACCATGATCTACTACCAAGGAAAAAAAATATGGTGAACAGTTTTTGGGGGGATATTTTGGATCTCCAAATTAGACCCACCTTGGCGCAACTTTGGGAGTTTGGAACACCAGCAGCTATATCTTTCTAGGGATTGATCTTCAAGGATCCAGGGCAATCTGCGTGGTGCATTCTGCTTACAGCTTCCCCTATCACCATGCAGATTTCACAAGGGGGTCTCCAGGACCGGGGAACCCAGCCAAACATTTTGAAAGGATGTTGACCTCGCATGTCACCAACATTGGCCTCGTCCACCAAGCCTTTCTCATCGCGCCTTGACGATCGATAGAAATGAAGTTCATTCCCAGCTCCAGGCCAGCTACGGCGGAGGCATCATCATCCGCTTTGTCATCGTTGGAGTTGTGCTGCTGATAGTAATACCTCTAGCTGTACTTCTAGTTGGACTGCAAGGTTAGAGAAGAAAGAACAAAATCAACAAGGGGCTGCCTTGATTGAATCTAGATCTAATTGATGCTTAAGAGGGATTTCAAATGGGTTTTAAGCATCTCCAGTACTGAATCTCCTCTGAAAATATGTTGTTTTTAATCCACTCCTTTTTAACAAACTACCACCTGCCCACCCGGTGTTGGTTTCACTGCGGTTTTATCAAAGGTCTGTGCTCAGATCAAAGTTGCGCATCATCTTCCACAATCGTTACACCATGAGCAGCACCTCTGTTGAAAACAAACGGGTTTGAGATTTCGTTTTGGAAGGTTTAGAGTATGATGATGTACCAAAATCGGTCAGGGAAACCTAAACATAATCCAGGCCTTGAGTCGTGGTTCCACGCAGATATTTGGTCACGAGTACTCTGAGCTTAGTTTCTTCAATAGTACACACACATCATCCACAGTTCAGTAGAGAATTCCTTCGATGAAACTCATATTCAATCCCAGATGCATGCTGGGATTGAACATTTACAATTTGCAGGGTGGGATACCAAAGGATTCCCAGAGGATGTGGTATGTCACGACTGCCCTTAGTAGACTCATCTACACCATGCGAGCAGTATGTCATTTACCAAGATTCATACATCAAAGTGCATAAATAGGCCACACATATATTATAATCTGATAGTACCATGCGATATGTTCGTATAATGTGCTCAGGACCAGTAGGAAAGTCGGGTCCTTGGACTTAAAGGCCTTTGTTGGGGTGGGATTCCAATCTTGGTGGCTCCTAATCGTTGAAACCCATGTCCTGTTTGCTTCATTATAATCATTTGCTGGAAGATACACTGAACTTTGTGCGTGACTATATCAAAGAGAAATAGCAAACCATTGGAACATTTGCCTAAACCGTCTCATAGATTGCATCCAATCTATTTAGAACAGGCACACAAGTCATAGACTGCTTGATAGCGTTCAGGCGCCATTCGTGTACCAAGTGGATTATGGCCAACCTCAACGCCAAGTCGAGACATGGCGTTTCGATTGGTGGGGTGTCTCCTCAAAGAAACATCAAAAATCCCTGTGTGCTCTTGGCGAATAAGTTCCAGCACGTCTTCGTCAAAGATGAACAAGGCACGAAACTCCCCTACCAGTAATATCTTGTCTAAGTCGAGTCTAGATCCTTTCTTGAAAATCGTTACAACTTCTTCGAATTGCTGCCCCTTCTCCCAGAGTGCTGCAGCCGAAAAGCAGGGACAGTGTACCTCAGGAAGAAAGAAACACCAGAAACACTATACATATAGTCATATAGCTGGTGGCTTTTATGGATGCCTATGGCTTCTGAATCCTTGCAACTTCTGATTGCATCCACAGCACAGCACTTTTGCACCTGGCAACAAGGGCGCCAACTTCGAGGGCAGAATCCCATCGTCATCACAGGGGACAGGAACCAAAGTCCTTGGAGCAAAAAAGGCTTGGTCTCCGTTATCACATTAACACATGAATGTCACTTCCACTAAGCCCAGGACAAGCCAGCAGCCATACAAGCATCGACCATGGCCAAAAAGGTGTACCTTTAGCAGGTTCTTGGGAGGAAAGCTTGGACAAAAGAATCCATAAATGAGACGAGACCACGATCGAATTATTGCTAACAACACGACCCTTCGCCCGCCAATGTCTCCCTCCAAACAAAAACGTGTGTGGGAGACTCAAGCTAGAGTTTGATTGAACAGTGATCCGAAAAAAACATCAGAAATGCATGAGATGCATCAAGAAGCGGGTGCAAGTCTGGTATATGTTTTTTCTTTGGCACCAAGTGACTCTTCCATCAGGATGGTGTCCTTGGTGCAATCTCAGTGAAGCATCGTCAATCAAATCTCACTCTGTGACTCTGACAAATTCTCAATGCCACTTTGTTCGTCCTCACTGAATAATTCATAGAATCATAGACAGGTAAGAATAGCAGGACTTCTGCAAGGTTCTGTCAGAGTGATGTTAAATGAATAAACCATAATAAACCTTTTCCTGGCCGAGATTCGCCAGGGTTCAAAAACATGCCAATGGCATGATCTAAAGCAGACATGCTGCCGGCACTCATTGCAATGGACCAATCCCCTGCAGGTTTTATAACCTCAGATCCAAAAGAGTCGGAAAAAGCCATGCTGAAAAACAGGAAACCTAGGGAGCCAAGAAGCAGCTTTGGTGTGCGCATGCAGAATCTCCATCCTCAGCTTGGAGGCATTTCTTGCCGGGAGGCACAAACATGGTCTGCTCAGAAATGCTCTGTGAAATGCTCTGGTCTCTTTTCTTTGGGACCTTCCCAGCGTTTTCAACTTTTGAGTGGTTGAGAAAGATTTCATCACATCCCTTTTTGAAAGAATTACGGAAATTCTCAGGGTTTCTTTCGAATCTCTCAATGGTTTGGAATTCCGGCAAAGGGTGCAAGCAGGTCTCAGTGGTCCCCGCGCAAACTGTGGATACCGCTGGGCCAATATGGTGGAGGCTTCATCAATCTCCACCGTCCTCAAGTCAGCGGAGTGGTCACGATGTCGGGATGATTGAAAGTGCAACCTATCCAACAGAGTTAGTGACTGTGGGACCTTGGAAGTGCTTGTGGATACAATAAAGATCAACAAACGTGATAGACACAGTATAGAAAATCGACATGGCCCTCAATTCGCAGATCACTAGATCAAAGCCAACCCTAGGTGTAAAGCACCTTTAATTCAGAAAGCTGCTGCTCCTAATGAGTAGCGGCAATTTGACGGGCTATTGGTCTTCCATAAAACTTGCTTGAGGAAACGCAAGCAAATGAAATTGATGTCTCACTGAGTGCCATCTGTTTCACCAAAAATTCTTCGTTTAAAACTTCAAATTTCAGCAAGTCTCTGGATGCCTTCAGGATCTTTCAACCTCAAACTCATAGAATGCAATGGCAGAGTATCTTCTGGTGGCACCTGAGTCGCTGTTCAGAAATTTCCCAAAAAGTTTCTGCCAGGGTGAATCAACTCCCATTTTGTTGAGTATGATCATATCACCAATAAAAAGGGGAATCCTGATAATGGGTACAAAAACACCCGGGGTTTTTTTTGACCATACAGGGAACCTTTGTGGGACTTTAGAACTTTAAAGTCTAAACCTGTCATTTGAAACAACCTGAGGAGTGGAGTGTACTTATCCAAGTGTTTCGGACCAAGGATTTGGATCATCCGAGTCGCTCCTTTGCACAAGACTGAATTCTCCATATCCGTCATCAACGGTAGGAGCTCCAAGAAGGGATTGGCCGGTTGTCGTTGGATCCGACGTGAGAGTGATGGATTTGATCCACCTCAGTGATTTTGGTTTTTACAGAAAAGTGATTGGTCTATAAGAGTAGTTATTTGAACACATGATACACCAAATAGCAAATGGTAAATGGTAGTGAAATATATAATGAAGATATGATATGTATGTATATAAATACGTATATTCGTATATGTATATCTATATACTGTATATATATATAACACGTGTATAACACTTTTTGAACATGTTTGTGCGTCTCAAAGAATGCATTGAAATAGTAAAATGATGAGATAAAGGAAAACCCCAGGATAGTATGGCAGCCAGCCTGCATTTAGCACGTTCTTCTTAGATTCTTGTTTTTTTACAAAAGGTTCAGCAAGCCGTACTCACAAAATGCTCCTTCCGTATCAATTGCTTACAGAATCAATTGAAAAGAAAGTATTCAGGATTTACTACTCCTCAATTGTTTCGAGGGCATTCTTAATCACTTCTGAAGGCAATACGTATTGACCAAGCCTTAAATCATCCAGTAAGTCACACCCCAACATACTAGAAGAGAAACCGGCAAGACCTGTTGTGATCCTGCAAAAAGTCGATAGGAAAAAGCATCTAATCCAAAAAAAATAATAGAAATCTCTATAAATGTCTAAACTACATCAACCTTAAAAACAACACAATTGGAAGCTTCCCAAACAACCATTCTGCGTATGGCAAAGGTACTGGGATCTGCCAAAGCATCCAGCGTACAGGCCAGCTGTCGACAGGTGCGTTGGGCCTGATGGGCAAGTTCAGCCAACATGGGCCAGGGCTTCCCGTTATCCCCGTCCTTACTTTTTGGTTTAAGGTTGGAAAATTGTTTAAGGGATGTCCCAAGAACTTGTTGATTGGCCTATTACAATAGCAACTTGTTTGTTTCAAAGAAGTTGACAAACCCTGAAGTGACATGAAACACATTGAAACACTACATAGCTTGAAATTTCATGTGTAAAATCGTGGAAATTGTTGTTCCATCCACTCAGGAACACTCAGTAGCAGCCTCAGCCACAGAGGTGGTGGTACAATTTGCCAGCTCCAAAAGCCTTTCGCATATCTTGAAAGAGATTCAGCCAGGTTGCTGCTTTAGGTCTTTAGGTTGCTGGTTTAGGTTGTTGGTTAATGCTGCTGGTTTAGGTTGGTGGAGGTTGGTGGAGATTGGTTATAAACCTGGAACTCGACTCTTTTCGCGAAATTTCCTCCCTTTCATCAAGGGCTTCTGCATGGACTTAGAGATCTTGCTGAGGACAACAAACTGAATTGAGATGCTTTTGAAGCTTCTGTCTGGTCAAGTTTTCCCAGCTTATCTTCCAAACAAAAGAAACAGAAACACGAAACGGCTTCAACTGAGATACCGTCCATTTTGGATGGAAGTAATTTTTGAGGAGTTTCAAAAAAAAACATGGATATCTGGATATCCAAAAAAACATCACCTTCCCAGTCCCACCAAAGTGGCGTGTTTGGCGCCTTGAAGCCACAGAACGAATGGAATCTTTCAAAACATCTTCGTTCATGGCTCGAGAGGTTGGTCGTTTTGCGCCCCAGCTTTTTGTTGAGGTCTACTAAGTGAATCATTGAAGGGGCCTTGAAGGATGTTGGGGCCACCCAAAAAAAGAGAAACGATGATTGATTTCTTATTGACCCTTGTATCAAACTAATAAACTA
>DF240232.1:0-96180 GCA_000507305.1 Breviolum minutum Mf 1.05b.01
CTGTTGTTGGTGCTGTTGGTTCTGTTGGTGCTGCTGGTTCTGTTGGTGCTGTTGGTGCTGTTGGTGCTGTTGGTTCTGTTGGTGCTGTTGGTGCTGTTGGTGCTGCTGGTGCTGTTGGTGCTGCTGGTGCTGCTGGTTCTGTTGGTGCTAATGTGGCTGCTGCTGCTGTTGGTGCTGTTGGTGCTGCTGGTGCTGTTGGTGCTGCTGGTGCTGCTGGTTCTGTTGGTGCTAATGTGGCTGCTGCTGCTGTTGTTGTCGTTGTTGTCGTTGTCGTTTGGGGGCAGGTCATGGGGGGCCGGCTGGAGGAGGACACAGCCCTCTTGCATAGTTCAATCAGCGCCCATATGCATTGGGTTGCTAGGAGCTCAGATTCTCCCTGCATGCCTTTGCCCGGAGGAGCCACCAATTTAACTTGCTGGCGCTAGATGTATATTCTTTTAACATTTTCTGGTTTCAAATGATGGCCGAAATCAGCACATTATCCAAACAAACACCTTTGAAATTATGCGAAAGCCATGACTGAACAAAACCCTAGAAATTTCCGCCATCATCAGTACAACTTGCCACATCTTGCATTTGACCATGTTGTTTTGAGCTTGCTGGCCTGTTGATTCAGCCAAGTCAAGCCAGTCCAGGCAGATGCGAAGTCAAGCGAAGGACAGCGCCGCCGAACAGACCGTGTGGGACGTAGATTTGCGAAAGGGCTGGAGGCAACCAGGCTCTGGGACCAAGAAACCTACATTACTGTATACATTTATGCATAGCCTATCCGCCGAAAATAGCATAAAATTATACAAGCTGTGTTTGTTGCTCGTTGAGTTTGACGAGTCAGGTCAGTGTTCCAGCTAACCCCTCATCTTCAGACTCTTTACGCTGCATTCTCAAGTCAGAGTGGTCTCCCGTTGCCGCAGTTTCACAACGCTGTTTCACATCGCCGCTGCAGGTGTGCTTTGCTTACATGGCTACCTTCAAAATGGAGCTGGCCTTGGTTGTTTGCTTACGTTCATTTGGGCATGTATGGGATGGTGCTTGGCGCCTGCTTTGACATGGTATCATCATGAACACAAAGGCGATGTGTTCAAACAGAAGACTGGCTCACTCCGGCGTGTCCTGAAAGGTTGTGAGTGCGCCATGTGATTTGCAGCTCATGCAACTTAAGTTTTGTCATGCCATACTTCTGCAAGGTTCACGTTTCTGGACGCTCCACATATTGCGGAGCCATTTCCGGACAGCAATTTTAGTGTGTGAAGAAATGCTGGAGTAGCCACACAACGTGGTGCGGAGAAAAGTCAGCAGGAAAGAAGCTTCCCTAGACCTGTGCAGGATTCCAGCCCTGACATGGATGCCATTGCCTCAGTGGAGCGCGATTTGGGCTTTGATTAGCTGTCGAGCACTGTGGAGCTACTTGCATTTTTCTTGCTTGCTTGGCTTCTTTCAGCCCAACACGTTACTCAGAGTCATTGCAAAAACGACTTAGGACAGTGGTAGTGGTAGTGCTGCTGGAGGCGCAGTCAGGGGAGACACAGGACGGACTTGAGAAGATCAGGAACACCAGGCTTGCGGTTACAAAGCTGAAAATTCATGTTATTTTGATTTATTTTGATTTATTTTGATTTATTTTGATTTATTTTGGGATGGCATGGCATGGCTGTTTTTATCTGAAATTCAAACGAGAACTACGGGCATTAGAGGCCGTGGATGGTGGACCTCTGGGGAGAATCAGCAGCGGAAGGAGGGCGAGGCGAGGCAAGTGTGAAGGCAAGTGACATTAATCCGGACGTTGCAGTCTTTTGCTGTTTTTGCTATCTTTGCTCTCTTTTTCTGAACAATGTGAAAGCAGTGGTGAACAAGACTAAGATAGTTCAACAAGCGCAATCTCTCGAGGCATGGGTTCGTCCAGCACAGTTCTAGCCTCTGCGTCGGGCAAAAAACTGAAGTGCGCCACCTGCTGGTTTAAAAGCTGTTGCCACTGCGGTCTAGGTCGTTTGCTTGCGCTGGGTTTGATGAAGGTCAGCTAGCATCCTTGCCAAGAAATGCAAAGAATCATGAGGGTGGTGTTTTCTTGGTGCTTTTGAAAAGAGAGAAAAACTGAGACTGCCACCTGAAGAGATTGTCACTGACCGGCTTCTAAGAGAGCTTTCCTGCACATTGTCAAATTTTAAGGTGTAGCGCACGCCAGAAGCTCATGTGCAGATATCGCCCAGGCCTGCTCTGAGCGTTCCCTTCCGCAGCTCGCAGGCATTTCACATTGACGCCTGTCGTTATGTTTCTGGCAGGATGGCAGGGGCTTTGACGCAGTTTGGCTCCTCAGGGTGGTGTGTGGGAATTGATTTGAAAAGAGTGCCTTTCTTTTTGCTCCCTCTGAACAGTACCAAGTAGCTCATCAGACGCACAGAGGTTCTAGCGTTTTCTCAAGGTTGTGCAGCCTAGTGCTCAGCTGGGCCGCCTGAATGCACAATACCCAAAAATCAGCCTCCTGATTCCCTGGCTTGTGACGCTGGTCTCGAGGTGGCCACAATGCTGCTCCGCGAAGCTCAGCAGAACAAGGGACATCCTTTAGCCAAAGTGCGCTTTGCCATTTTGGTGGGTGGGTTTGTCCCCCGAGATGCCGCGATCGCTGCCTCCTCAAAAAGATCCACAAAGGCAAAAAGGTCTACAAGCTACAGGATTTGGTCACCAAGGCTGCAAGACTGCAAGGTGAAAGTGATCTTCAATCATATTCGCAGCTGCCCCAATCTCCTCGCAGTGCAATGATGCAAAATTTGGTAAGTGCAGTTGAATCCATGATCTTCAGGTTAGGGGTTCACTCACTTCATGTGTCAGGCGGTCGTGCTGTGTTACATCGCTTCATGTGTGTTGAATTTGCGAGACTGGCCGGGCTGCCCTGCAGTCTCTCCAGGTGAGAACGATCTCCTGGTGCCAAGACTTCGGAGTGAAGCCCTAGCATCCCTGCCAGGGGTCTTAGTGCAGACACGCTTGCTCTCTTTCTACTTCATTTGCATTTGTCCAGTTGCCATAGGTCATAATCTTGTAAGTCATGGGATGCCGGAGCAAAAACAGATTGTTCATACAAGTCTTCCTAAGAATAAGTTGCCTTGCATCAGCCCAGTTTCTCGGATGAAAATGACTCAGGATTTTAGATGGGTTTGACAGCCCTTGCGTCCCCGCAGGTACGACCCATCCAGAGTGGCATGGTTTGATCATCCCGGACGTCATGGCCTGCCCAACGCAAATGGAGCCTTCAAGCAGGAGCTTCAGGTGCAGCTGATCAGCTTGAAATTTGCAGCTGATCGATTTTGCTTCCAGCTGATCCAGCTGTGCTCATGGTCTTGAGTCTTGATTTTCTCGGCTGCAGATGTTTCACCGGGTTGAGCTTTTGGAAAACAGGTAGTTCTTTATACAGTTATTCTATGATTCCAGAAATCCAAACCACCAACATAAACCACCTACCATTAGCTGATCACTGATCATGCATCATCAACAGTATCACAAGTACAGCCTCCGGTGTTGCTGCAGGGTGTTCCTCATTAAGAGGCCGTGATTTTCTTTTCATTGCAAAACCTCAAGGTCTAAGTCTTAGCCAGATTGAATTCACCCTCAGCCAAAGGAGCATGAGCATGGCATTAGATTGCAGCATCACCATGTGGGGTTTCTAAACCTTTCCGGCACCTGTTATGGCAAACATCCCTCGAAGCGAAGTGGCATATGCTGCAGATCAGGCAGGGCTTCCATTGTTTGGTGAGGAAATTGTTCTTTGCTCCTTTTCTCAATTGCAAATGTTTGGACATTTGTCATTCTTGTACCCATGCTTGAGGCCGAGGCCGAGCAAGGCCACGATATCCTCGAAGAGAAGAACAAAAAGCGTCAATTGGCTGCACAGCAAGCAGCAGTACTTGACACTTTACAGCTTAACACTCAAATCCTGCCTAGCTCGATTTTATTCTTTGTCCCATCAGCGGTATGCTTGCGCACCTTGATCCAAGAAGCATGCTTAAGGTGTTCGATATTGGTGGGAGGAAGGCTATGTGCCTGGAAACGAAAAGGACCAGTGCGCTTCTAACTTCTTTAGCATCCATAAATGCCTCTTCCATGTCTTGATGATGATGGTCTTGAGTCTTGAATGAGAATAAGCATAGAATGCCATGCTAACTTTGCGGTGGCAAAAGGGTGGAAACTGGGTGGAATACGTAGACATTGTTGTTGCACATACGCAGCTATAGCGCCTAGGCGGGTGCGTTGTCCGCTAATGGCTCAAGGAAAAGGCGTGATACTTTGCAATGCTGATTGCACTCAATTGTGACCGTCGAGTCATACTGGTGTTCAACATCGACTGTCATGGCATTCATGGCTTCAAGACTTTGTATGCCACCTTGCTGAGGTCATTAGGTTGTTGTGGTACGGTTCGTCCACTGGTTGGTTTGGTTTTGGCTGTCCAGCTCATTGTTCGGCTTCGGAACCTCTCGTTCTTTCAGGTTTTGTTGCTGTTGTTTTTTGGGTGCCCTCTCTTTGCTTTCTTTCCTTGAGACTTGTGGGGACACCTTTTTGCCACCAGTTGCCAGTGGCCATCAATCCGTCGCAACCTCGGCCGTCGCCTTCATCTCGCCTGGCGCAATTGAGGCACAGCCCTTGATCCCCCCCAGGTTTTTGTTCCTTTTGTTCCTGGGTAGTTGTTGGACTTGGAAACTGGCCCTGCCCCGTGGAATCTTGTGTCTCCTCACACCGCTTCATCAGACTCCCTGAGTTTTGTTTCAACAGCTGTTCTCAGCTCAGCGATCCAGCGGGGGTTCAGAGGACGCGAGGCTGCCCTCAGATTGCGCTTTGCACCGCCTGGCCTATACATCATTGTTTGTGTTCTTCCTTGTTCGCGTTCCCGCCTCAGCCAAATACTGTACTTCCTTTCGTTCCAAGATTCGACCTCTTCCTCAGCCTGTCGGAAGCTTGGGCCTACTGTGCCGAGCATCCGCTGTTCGTGTTGAAAGAAGAAGGAAGGACCGGTGCGAGACCAGAGATGTTTTAGTTCCTTTCGGTGTAATTAGTCACAATTCTGCGCTGTGGCTGTGGGACTGGGGCGCCATCTCCAATCCAACAACACCGCCTTGAGTGGCACATCAATTGAGAGGCGTTGTGTTGAACCCATTACACGCCGGTCTGATGAGGATGAACCAGGAAGACCCACAAGTTCACATCAGTGAAGCGACGGTGCAAGCTGGACAAGGTGCTGGGCTGGCTGTTTCTGGGCAGCAAGGGAGGCCTCTGACCGCTTGGCCCTGCCATGTGGAAGTGGGCTTAGATGAAAAATTAAGTTGAAGAAATTTGTGAGCAAAGGCTACATGGCATGTTTGATTCTGACATGCCCGAAACGGCGAATGAGGCATGCAAATCGAAAGTTGTAGAGTACTACAAGAAGTTGCCGCGGCACAAAAATCATGATTCAATGTCTTGAAGCTCGGATACAAGGAGATGCCAAACATGTTCTTGGGAGCCGAACATGACAAGTCTTCTTCAGGGGTTGAACGCGGTGAGTGGGAAACAGCTTTGCAGAGCAAACGTCAATTTCAGTAACTTTCATTGGGCGCTGTGAACCCACGTGTGAGACCACAACTCCTGTAATGGCGGCTTGTGGTGACGAATCTGTTCATTGACTATCTGGACGATTGTCAGCGGAACTTCTTCGCATTGGCTTTTCCTTTTGCCCTGTCGAAAGGTCGGCAAATAGGAGCTCAGGATCCCTACTTGATGAAAGGACGGCATCGAACGTAGTGTCTTCATTGCTGTCCTCCATGTCGCGACTCATAGATGTTGTGGTATGACAGTTGGTTGCAGTGGTCGATTTGTGTCATGATGTTTTTTGCCAAGAGCCATTGCAAGATCGCGGGCCACATTGGTGCACGTGAAACAGCACAATGTTCACATGGACCAAGCATCTATACAGCGGAAGTTGGTTGTTCAGAGGATGCCGCGGCAGGGTGCATACGCACCTAAAATGTTTTGACCGGTAGGTCACGACTTTGTTTGTTGATGGTGCTTGGTTTTGTTTTTCCATATTGTCAAAAGTCAGGTGCTGCGTCTCCATTGTTGATGTTGGACCATGGACCGAGTTTTGGTCAACGTGAACCAGTTTGTCAGGATTCCGATGACGAGAAGAGTGAAAGTGGCAGTGAAACAAAAACAACCGAGTGTGAAAAACAGCCAACACCTCAGCTTGCTTGCAGTCGGTAAAGGGGAAATGTGCAACAAAGGGGGCAGAAACAACAAGTGGTTGTAGGCCGGACACCAATGTGCTACCCAGCATTGATGGTGAAGACAGTGACTACGAGGTGCGCAAACTCGATTGCTTCCATTCGATTCCCCGCATCCGCTCCATTGATTCCATTCGATTCCTCTGGTGCGTGGGATTGTGCAGGTCATCATGCCCGGTGATGCCAAAGGCGGCCGCTTTGTTCGCTGGGGTGGGCTCCATGGGCGCCTTTGCCTTGCTGATGGTGATTTAGCGCTGGAGGTGACGTGGGGAGAAGTCAACGTTTTGCAGATTTTCGAAATACCATGCAGTTTTTTTTGGACAAACAAATTTTATAGCTGTTGGGACATCACGAAAATGTGCAATGGCAGGATGGTGTATGTGAAACCAGGGACGGGCAGAAAACGCTTCCGCCGGTTCAAGATTATTTGGACGAACTGCTCATCCCAGCAGTGGAATCACCCAGCGAGGCTCAGCAGATGTTGGTAAATTAGAATTTGATTCAAGCAGCATCAGACTACTTTGATCCAATGCAGAGTTGTACTTGCCATCGACATTTTTGGCCTGAAATCATTTCAGGCAGAAAGTGGAGCACAAAGCGTGCTTGCTCTGGAAAATATGCCCCCTGCTGCTGCAGAAACAATGGCCATTGTTTTGTACCAGAATCTTGGCTTGAAGTGAGTGGTAATATTTGAGACATCTCAACTTTGTTTTTGCAAAAAGTGCGGCCCAAAAGAGCAATGTCCAGTTAGCTCTAGTTTTTTTTGGTTCGTAGTTCGTTTTCTAAGTGTTTTTCCTGGCTTTATCTTCTTCTTAAGGTGCCTATCAAACCTATCAAAATCTAGTTGACGAGGGATGGGCTGCTCGGCCAAGGACACCGTCATCCCGGGTGAAGCCGCATGGAGCTCAGACCTTGTTTGGAACCTTGCCCTCATTACATTCAAATCATTCAAAAGCAAGCCAACAAAACATGTCCTCAATACTACTGGTTAAATTCTAATGATCTCGCTTCAACCAAAAACGCGACTGCTTCGAGAATTACCATTTTGAGGTGGAGTTTCTGCACTATTACTGACAACATGTCCTCAAAGGTGGATCAAGCCGAGGTGCGGCAAGTCTGGTAATCATACGCAGCGTTTGGCCGTGACTTGGGTGTACACTCTTGAATTCTGCCTTTGGCAGAAGTAGTTTCGATTGTTTCAATTGCCTCGTTTTGCTTGGCCGGACAGGTGCGAAAGGTATTTGCCATTGAGGATGCTGAGCGCAACAGTCGCCTCTACTCTGAAGAGATGCAAGTTTCTTGGTGATTGCAGCAAAGTGTTCAGATTTGGATGTGTACCTCGTTTGCTTTGATTTAACCCGGGCAATGTACGCGGTCAAGACCAAATGGGGCATTTGCCACGGCTGATGCGCCATCTCATCACCGCCATTCAAAGTCATTCAGGCTCTTTCACAAATGGCCATTGGCGTCTTGGCTGGACAGTGAAACTCCTTTTGGAATCAATGGCGACCAGATGTAGCCGTGGATGTTGCTCAGACGCAAGCAGGCAACTACTTTCTTCGCCAGCAGCAAGGCTTTGAGGTGCTACTCTGCAACGCAGTGGTGCTTGATCAATTTGGAGAGAACCGCAGTTCATATTGCATTGCATCAGGTCGTCCAAAAGGCAAAGGAGGACGAAGCCATACGTCGCAGGACTCGACTTGTTTTAGAGCATGTAAGTTGCCATAGGGAATCTTGGGTGGAGCCACACGTGCCAAATCCAGGCAAGTCAAAGAGGGATCAAAAGAGCCTCTTCCTGGCACTAAGCTCGGCACCAAGGAATTGTCAGTCAGGTATTCTCAGGGTGCACGCATAGGAATGAGGACTGTTTGGAAGTGAGGGGGATGACCTTGGATTTGACCAAGGCAGCCACTTGCAGTCAGCCAGGCTTGGCAGGAGCATCAGGGAAGCGCGGCAGCGGAGCCGGCACGGCCCAAGCAGCGAAAGACGTTACTGCCAGGCAGCCTTGCGAGGGGCTCAGATGCGGTACCGTGGCACCTTCGTGATATTCGTGATGCAACCTGATTTGCATGATCCTTTGTGATATTTGATGGTTCCACATTGACAGTCAGGCCTCCAGCTCCTCAAGCTCGAGTTCCACTTCCTTTCGGCCCAGGGAAGCCATGCGGAAGGAGCCTGGTCCCAGAGCTGGGGGTCAAAAGAAGGCGGCAATGCAGGATTCTGACTGTACACTGTCCAATGAAACACACTGGCCATTTTGCCAGGTTCTACCAGATGTTTTCGATGACTCAGACTTCGAGCCCAAGTTCAAAATTCCTGAAATGCCGCTATCCAGAAGACACTATACACCGAGCCATTTTGACGAAGCTTCCTAGCATTGAAAAACAGACCCTGCAGAGCGCACTGATGTTGGAAAGATGCAAAATTTGCATAAATCTGCACTATGCCCACAGAAAACTCAAAAAGGCAAGAAACTTCTTTGATTCCCGTTGCTTCCCACTGTGGAGGCATTGCTGAGCCGAGTGAAAGCTGCATAATCCTGAATGGGTCAGAGTTATCATGCAGTCATTGCTTGAATCCAAAAAACTTGGAGCGCTGACAGAGGACTTGGACTCACACATGCCTGTTTTTGTCCATAGAATCGCACTTTGAAACCAATTGGAACTTGGCCTGTTGTAGTGTTTGCTCGCCTGAAGCTGTATCTCAATACGGCCCCCCCCAAACAGGCAGGGGGCCACAGGGGGCATAGCCTGGTGAACATTGGCCCCGGGGGACCCGAGTGCGGAGAGCCTATGAGTATCTCGGCAGGTCTTTGGAGCGGCTTCTTTCTGAAGTGTCTTCTAGCCGATTTTAATATTGCAGTGCTCTTTTAGAGACTTCTCTGCACCACCGTGGCCACATTTTGCATCTCTTTGAAGCACTTGAGGCAGTGAGGTGGTGCCACAATTCCATGCGGGCCACCTAAAACCTGGTGAGAGTTGGGATGATGCACCTGCTGCTATATAAAGCTGCCAAAAGCATGTCCAGCAACCAGCAATCCAGGTGAAATTCATTGGCAATACTGCATCAGAAGGACACACCACCTATGTCATCAAGGCACGAACAGAAGAGACTAAGAAGTGCATGCTTGTAGAGACGACCATTTTTCTGCTGGTGATTTTCCTCATAGGTGACAAATTCAGATGGAGCAAGCTGGAACATCCAAAAGCAGAGTTCTTGGATTTGAAGCACTGGAAGTCCTTGCTTGGTAAGGGGTTAAGGCCAGTAGAAGTGAACAAGAGTTCCTTTTTCAAAATTAGGGGTGATTTGGCCTGTATTGTGTTTGCTTGGGAAAAAATCACCCCCCAAACAGTCAGGGGCAGACTGATAAGGCGCTATCGTGAGCTCCGAGACCTGAATGATGAGCTGAAGCTCCGATATCCAGATACTTTGCAGGGTGCTCAGGGTAGGGGATTGGGAGGGGCAGGATGGCAGCAAGAGTCTGTTGGATTGATAGGATGGATGGGTGGAATAGTGAGGCCTCAATTTCCAGCCAAGCGCTTCTTTGGGAACAATGACCCTTCGTTCATTGCATCGCGACAGGCGCGATGCCGCTACGACTATTACTAGCATTTGTTACTAGCATTCATTATTGTCTTATGATTATTGGTTGATTCAGGCTTCGCTGGAGCAGTACTTGCTGGGAGTTCTAGCACTGGAGCCAGAGGCCAGTCTTCTTGCTTGCCGGATGCCTCCATGGCAATTGAAGCATCAGCAGGTCAAGACGCCTGTGCTGCGTCAGTTTCTGGGAGGCCAAGTTGCTGTTTCTGCAGTCATGATGTGGCACAGGAAATTTATTCAATGAATCGCTTTTTCATAGCATTTCACTCTTAAGCCGCAATTTTTTTTTGCCTGATTAAACTTCTGAAGATGCTGCCTAGTCAAGTTGGCCACCCAGCCAGAAATGTTCCAAACATTTCATATAAACTCATCAAGTCAGATTGGTAAAAGCCTCGATTCGAATAGGAGCAACAAGTTAAATGAGGTTTCGCCCATGAATCCCAACACTCTTCCACCGCTTGCAATCAATCCAGGGCCCCCTCTCTCAGCAGAACAGACTCCTTCCAAGCAGCACACGGAGGTCTTAGAAAGCAGGGAGCCCCCAGACCAGGGCAAAGTCTAGTTGGATCAGTGTGTGGATGGCTGTCGCAGGACATCCTTCAAGAAACCAGTTTGGCTATTGACGAATTCTAGGTATGGAGCAAAAGCTCGTGAACTTCACCCTGCCTCCAGCCCCGCTTGATGAGCCTGAGACGGTGCGACCTCATGCTGTTTGTGTTCATGGGATGGCTTGCATGACCTTGCCAGTAGGCCATGAGGGTGAAAAAGTATGGCGAAAGCATGAAACTGAGCGTTGCCAGCTCAGTACCAGGGTTGTAGCGGCAGCACCAACGAACACGATTGTGCGATTGTGGTTAGCACTCAGTGAGGTGCTTGCTCAGCCCGTAGATCCGGTCATCTTGCGGGACTTGGGGCTGGACAGTGAGGCGGTCAGACGCCCAGTGTCCGTGTTTTACTTTTCTGAAATGGTAGCTGGTAACCTCAGAACATTACCAGAACTTGTTTTCAGAGTGCCCAGGTGCCTTTGTGCCAAGCGCCAAGTTGTCAATGAACTGAAAGAAACTGACATGGGTGTAATTGCTTTGGAGTAGACAGGTGGGACTTGAATCCTCAATTCTCAATCTATTCTCCAGAGTCTAAGTTACTGCCTTGTACCTTTCTTCTACTTTGAGGACCTGTTGACTTGGTAAACACAATGGTCATTATGCACTGTCACGTCCCTATGGACGCAGATTGACTCAGGCCCAACGAATTCGGAGCAGTTGGAGTCTCTCAAGGTGGGTCTTTGTGTGGCAAGGATGGAAAGGCCAGGAGAGCAAGGCAGCACAGCCGCATGGTCAGGCACCGATTGAAGGTGCTGAGGTGACGAGCTCAGGTGGCTTAGGGAGAGTTCAGAGAGACCAAGGAAGCTGGGAACGTTACACATCCAAGTCTGGTCACAATCGAAAGAGGTGGAAACACATCTCTTTCAGACTGAGCCTTCCACTTGCTTCATCAAGGAAAAGCGGGAACTGCTCAAGCAGGCTGCAAGCGAGATCCGTAAGGCACATCAAAGCTAGGATGGGTGGCAGAACATAAGGTGCTAGCATTTCTGTGTTAGCCTCGAGCTTAACTTCATGCCGCTTCATGGCTTCTGTTGCTTTTTGGAAGGCCATGAATCCTGAGACTCCGCTGGCAGATCCTGGCAAGCTGATAGCACATCACCAAGAGGAGGGAAGATATCAAGATGGACTAGGGAGTCAGAGAATTATGAATTTTGGATGTTGCAGGAAAGGTCCAAAATCCTCGCACCAAGGCCCAGTTCCCCAATCTGAAGATTTCCGTCAAGGGTAGTGATAGTGCTGCAAAAGGCGGCGAAAGTGCAAAGAAGTAGGAGGCGTCAGCACTTCTGCAAAGCCTCATATCACGGAAAAGATGCTCTTCAATACGCAAGGGAGATTTACTTCATCCTGCAAGTCACGTTGCAACCAATTCGCTATGTGGCGATAGTGGGATTGTTTTAGAGAATGCTCTATTTAGCTTCATTTGCTTTTGCAGCTCCATGCTGAGGCACCTGAAAGATATTGTGTGACTTCTTTGTACATATGACAGCTGAGTGGAGGCAACAAAATGGTAGAAAACGACACCAAACATGGGAATAAGCAGGACAGCATTGGTTTGCACAGCCCGGCAATTTTGATTGAATAGTTCCAACCCATAGCAACTTATTGAGGACCTATTCAATCACACTTTTTTGAAGCTTTGAACTTACCCCTTTGATTTCTTTGATTTTTCATGGAGCTATGGCGTTGGGTGCAAGCAAGTCCCATTGTCCACTTGGTCAGTCGTCGCATTCCAACATCGCTGCCGGGCTTCCCCAATGGTTTGATTTTGCACGATGCTGCGATCACTCGAAGCCGATTGCGTGGCCGATCTGAAGATGTGATTTTTGCGGAGGACCCCAGGCTGATCCAAAAAGCCAGACGTGGCCTGAGCTCCTCAGCTTTAAAGATGGCAATATATTAATAAGATATAATATATAATTTGGCCCCTTTTTGTGTAAGTCCTGCTTATTTAAGCAAAAGAGTTGGAAAGCGGAGAGAGCTAGCTGCCAAGGTTTTATAGAACCTATTGGGGGAGGCGAAGCTACAGTTGTGCGGCGCGGTTTGCCAAAGTTCTTTGACGTTGATACAGCCTGCTTGGCCGATGTATCTAGCATCTTGGGTGGGGACAGCTGTGACATGCCATCTCGATCCCAAAGCCAAGTGGCTGCATCTAAGCTCTTTGCCGCGAGTATCAAACAGGCGACATCCAGCAATGCCTTGATTTCAGTGACACGATTGCAAAAAGCAAACGGTGAAAATGCTCAGGTGTCTTATCACGCGGCCACAGGGCAGTGGGTTTTGTGCTCCAAAAATGTTTCCATTTTGGCTTCCTGCGCTTCTGAACTGGAGCTGCCTCAGTGGGCAGATCGTAGATATCGTTTTGCTCGACAGGTCGCTGCCCTTTGGTTTCTGCAGCTCTCGGCACTGGAGGAATCATCATGCGGAGTGCTGAAAGACACGTTAGCTTCCAGGACACTCATCGGTGAGATGGTTGGTGGAAGTGGCGCGCACCTTGTTCAGTATGGCCCTGACCGCAAGCTACAGTGGTTTGCCATTGTGCCACATCAGGGGGATGAAGCATGCTGGTTGCCATCACTGAGCAGCAAATTTTTCCACAAGATAGGCTTGCCAACTGTGGAGTTTGGGCAGCAAGAGGTTTACGCGACAGCGGCCACGTTTCTAGAGGCTCTTCGTAAAATGGTTATGACAGTCGAGAAGACACCCCTCAATGAGGCAGGGGAGGGCTATGTCCTTTACATTACAGCTGGATCAACTCCAGATCGCTTAGAAGCCGGAGCTAAGGTAATTTACTTGGGAAAGTTGAAAACTGCGGAGTATCGGGTCCTGCGACGCATGCGCGACAAGGCCAAGCACTTTGCTAAGAGTGCAGGTTGCTTGCTTGTCGAAGATGTATTGGAAGACTTCAAGCGTGAGGCCACCATGCTGGAAGATGAGGTGGTTCAGGCACACGCTACTGCACTTGGAAACCATACCATCGTTTAGCATACTTTTGCAATTTCTAGTTGTTTTTTTCTGTGTGGTTATTACCTGAGACATTTCGAACGTGAGACTAGACAAACTGTTTGTCCAGGCGAGCTTGCGCAAAAATCTCTTTCCTTCTGAAACGGCTGGCCTGACCAGGAAAGTTATGTCGCTTGATCTTTGCAGAGGACACTTCAGTGGAGGAGGTTGATGAGAAGTTCCTTGATCTACTCCAACGAGCGCAAAGCTATGAAGGCACAAATTCACCTCGCAAGCCAGCTCCGGCAGTCTGCTTGGTGGCACCTCCCTTTGCTCTGGATGCGAAACTTGCCATGTCTTTGCAGGCTTTGCTAGACGCCAAGGGTCAGATCGACGCAAGCGCAGCTTGCAAGGCCTCAACCATGGCAAAAGGAACGGACGGAAGGTGTTTCCCTTCCGAGATTCACAGAGAGAATTTGGCTTCTGCTTGGCATGCATCCACTTCATCAAAAGCGAAGGCAATGGAATGGAAACCCTGTCATTTTTGTTATTCATTCTGTCTGTTGAAGATTCCGCTAGTTTTTTTTTGCCTGACAGGTATATTTGAACCACATTCCCATTGGCATTGAGGGGCTCTTTGCAGTGCGGGACTGCGAGCCTGCACAAAAGCGCAGGCGCTTGGACGTAGAGGAGCGAAGAAATCACAGCAGCTTGCGCTTGGCCGAGACTCTGGGTCAGCGTTGCATCTTCATTCTTTGGGGCTGGAGTGGCATTGGAGATCAGAACCTATCAAGTCTCAAGAGTGACCACCTTAAAGACCAGTCTCCAATGGAAAGGAGATTACTCCGCAGCAAGCATGTGCGAGAGTCGTCCCGTGTTTTCTTTCAGAAGTTGCATGCACAGGCAGAGAGCCTGAAAGCAAAGCTACCTTCAGCTCAGACGTTGTGGCTTCCTGGTCTTCCAAGTGTGGGTGACCAGAGAGCAATGTCCACCATAGCAACTAGCATTGAACAAGCGTGGGCTAAGGTGGAATTGCCCAATTTGGGACGGGAATTGCAATGGCAAGAGGCTTCAATGCCGAGTGTCATCGTTATAATTCCAGTGGCGTTGCCTGGGATGGGAAAAAGCTCTCTGCTGGAAGCCTTGTTTCGGCGCTGCCAGCAGGGAGAAGTGAAGTGCTATCGCCAGGGGAAGTTGGTGAAGTCGTCTCAGTCAATAGATCCGAAGTTCAATACTCTGTCTATTCGGCCATCCTCAGCTGCAATCGTATCTAGTCACTTTGCTTCAGACAAGGGGGCTTATGTTGAGAAGGCCCAATTGTGAGCCAGTTTGAACTTTTTTTTTATACCACATCACCTGCAATGGCAGCTGAGGTGACGGTTTCACGGGAGAGGAGCTGGAATTGATGGGGCTGACAGCCACAGGAAGTTCATCGCAGGACTGTTGCCACTACCTCTGCTCGCATCGGGCGGGATGGGTTTCTTCCATTTGTAGTGGTGGCCGTTCTTTCCATCATATAAGTGAACTAGTGAAGGCATGGCAAGAAACAGGCGAGATGATCAAGAGAGCTGAAAGAAAATCTACATCCCGCCCTCACAGCCTGCTTTTTGATTTCACTCTCACACGCACACAAAACCTTCTGCACGTAGAGGGGACTACAGCCTCAAGCTGAGCAACAGGATTTCATGCTTTGTGGTTACGAATCTCACACTGCCCCTTGGCAGGACGTCGCGCGCTGCCGAAGGCGAGCAGCAGACAAATACCGAAAGGCAGTAGAAGATTTCTTGAGATCAGCAGCTGAAAGCACAGAGAAGGTGCATTTGCTCCTGTTGGACAAGAACCACCCACCATCTGGACTGCGGAACGAGGTGGACGTGCTGCAGTCAGCCTGCAAGAGTTTGGGTTGTGGCTTGATTCCAAAGGCCTTAGCTATTGACTTCGTGGATGCTGGAGCCACTTCTGATCTGGAAAATGAGTTGCTAAAAGAAGAGGAGAAACATTTTGGTCCTTGGGCATACCCGTGGAATCCAAATGTGATGGCCGAGTGTGGTGCCCGTTTGCTCTTAAGATCATCTCATGACACCCTGGCAGGTGGCGAAACATCGCTGTTTGTACTTCTGAGTTTCTTGCGGTTGCACAACCGTTTCGAATTGGACGAAGCTAGTGTTGGGATTCCGCTGATCAAAACACCTTACCTCTCCACCACTGGCGAGTTGGCGTCATGGGCCCCGAGCCCGTCGTCCGAGTCCATATGGTGTCGTTTCGAAGTTCGAGCTTTGCTGCAGCAAATCCTGAGTCTATTGCAAAAACCTTTCGAGAACCAGCAGAAATTGAAGCCTTTGTTGGCATCCTTGGTGCTTCAACTTCGATCCAGTGGCTTGCAGATCCCTGATGAGATGCTACGGCAGAAACACACTGAGAGTTGTGCAGAGGGGATTTGGACTGAGATCTTCAAACCAGTAGCAAGTTTACCAGAACTGGAGCAGCCGTTTCTAGACTGACTACGTCTACATTGTCTGGATTTTGTAGATTTTGATGGTATAGTCACTCAAGAGCCAGGTGGCCAGCATTCCGATTAGAGGAAGAGGCATGTATGAATATAGGAACATTAAGGCAAAGTCTTACACGATCAGTGACAGATCACATGGGAAACCAGTTAAATCTTGGCGATCAAATGGGGGGGATTGTCCTTTGAAAGCCTGGTTTTTTTCTCCAGTCCTCTCTTGGTAGTCTGAGGCAATACTTTTCACCTTCCTTTCGCTATGTTGCACTCAACGTGGATGCACACCATGCCGTCCTGGATTCGTTGCTGTCCAGAGTGTCATTGGCCATCCGTGCTGTGACGGATCTTTGTATTGAGGGTGACGAGCCATTCCAATCGGTTGAATTCCGCAGGCCTAAGTCCTTGCACGTCACCACCTGTTATTTGGGCACCAGCTCAACGGTTTCGGATGCGCAGCGGACAGTGGTTGCTGCTTCTAAATCGTCACTTAGCAAAGTTGGGAGTGTGGCACCTGGTAAGACATGTGATTCACTTTGATTCACTCTACATAAACACATTTCAGAGACATATTTTCATCTCCCTGAATCCAAGAAGGGGCAGGACCGGCCCGCTCTTCTTAGGCAAGATACCGGACACCCAGACTTCGGCTTTAGTTTTCCGAGGTTAGTTGCTGAAAGCACCACCTTTGACTGTAGTATCACACACCTTGTTGCTGCTCCAGGTGGGGTTGGTAGCAGAATCGTGGGAGGGAACATTGCCACCAGTAACTTTCACTTTCCTCATGTTGCTTCGTTTCTACGTGATTCCTATACTCGATTTCACATGCGTCGTGGTTTCTACATCAAATTGCCCAGAATCGGTAGAGCCCAGAAAGCAACCAAAGTTTGATTTGATGCCGAAGCAATTCGGACCCACCTGTTTTCAGGTGCATTAGCCTTCGCTGTGGTGGATGGAAGTAGGTTGGGGTTGGGCCATAGTTGATAGGTTTCTATTTCTGCGACGTCCAGCTCAACTTGTGGTAATGCTGGAGTCAGAAAGGCCGCTTGCTTGATGTAGGTTGCGAGCGCATGGTGTGCCAATGGCTGAAGAGCAAAGGCCTGACTTGAAAGCCACAGCTAGGAAGGAAGTAGAGTGCACAAGTACAGTCGCAATCATTCTCTGACTTTGAGAAGCATTTCTCTCTGAAGCTGCATCCCAGTGCTGGAACTAACAGCTTAGAAGCTGGAAGTGTCTCTTTGAATCTCTTTGCTATGTGGCATGAGCTTGCACATTTGCAGGCCACACATTACCATGTGCACCCAGCTGCCGTGGCAACCTCGACATTCCAATGAAGTGTTGGAGGTGGCTTGAAATGGAAACTATGTTTCCCTTGAAGTTCAGCAGCTAAAGATGGTGGATCTCATCGCTGCCAGGCTGTCACACCTTGGTTGGAGGATGCCTCTGTAGCAAACCTAGTCTTTAGCGAAAAATTCTGCTATTGGTGAGTTTGATGCAAGCAATCCTTGCACTTCACGTTTCTTTCTCATCAATGGCAAGCCCGCTGAGGTACATGCAGCGGGAAAGTGAAAGCCCCAGAAGCCTTTTTGGGAGCTGTACGAGTGAGTGTCATTCTATCATGCTACCTTTTATATGAGTCTATGAAATCTAGTTCTACGTCTACTGTCAAAAAGGCCATGTAGCGTTGATTCACACAAACAACCTCCGCCTCACAAAAAAGAATAGGATCAAGATGGCTCAAGAGATGCGGAGAAATAACCTACAGTATGCCAAGGTGGGTGCGCAACGTCAAGGTCAAGTCAGCGGCACGGGCCTCAGTGTGAGAAGCTGACATCATTAGAGGCTTTGGACTTTCTTCTGGTTTTACCCCCCCAAGTCGTACAGCTTCCACAATGCGATTGCATCTTCCACCCCGGTTTTCCAGGTGCTTGATGTTTTCATTTTGCAATTAGAGCGCCCAGTAGTGCTCCCTTCGAATGATGTGCTAACCTGGCGAGTTGTGCAAACGAAAAATAATGAAAAAACCTTGATTTGATGCTGCAATTGGAGGAAGATTCCTATATTATATTCTGTTGGAACGTGTCCTTGGTCAATGGTGCACAGCCAAGCCAGGCAGCTATATTGAGACAACGCATCTTCAGGAACGTGTCGTCTTTGGTTCCCAACCAGGTGCGTTGGACTGGAAGGAGTAAAGAGAACATCACAAGAGAGCGTTGCCCGGTAAGCCTGGTAAACCGTATTTGACTGAATCGAGTTTGCCGGGGTTGACAATGCCAGCCGACCTCCACGGAAGAGTGTGGTCATTCAGGTTCGAGAGCAACGAAGTCGCCAAGTGGAGCAATTTATTGTGGTCAAGCTGGCTCTCTGTATGACTATGTGGCCCCCAATGTGCACCTGCCAACTGTTCGGAGCCTTCGCTTATTGGGCAAATAAAACAACATATTTCTCCATTGATTCCAAAAATCTTTGCATTAATAATTAAAGACTTTATTTACAAACTTGATTACTGTATTTAAATATTAAGAAATCGTGTATAAAGATAAATGTATGAAATCTTTAATGGAATACCAGTAGTTCCCGGGCAAGCCAGGGCGAAAGTTTCGAGCGAAAAACCCTTTAAGCCAACGGAAGAGCCTATAGAATGTGCAACTAGTGCTCTGCCCAAACCGAGTTTTTTTTGTGCACCAGCGTCTGCCGTTCCTTCTGGTGGTGGTGTTTTGGTGGTGGCTGATTGTGTTTCTGTGGTATGTCGCTGCTGGTGATGTGATGTGATGTGATGTGATGTGACGTGAAGTGACGTGACATGACGTGATGTGATGTGATGTGATGTGATGTGATGTGATGTGATGTGATATGATGTAAGATGTGACCTGATCTGATCTGATCTGATCTGATTTGATCTGATATGATATCTGATGAGATTTGACCTGATCCGATCTGATGTGATATGCTGTAAGAGTATGAAATCGGATATAATGTGGCATATGAATTAGTAATATATGGGGAAATTCGAAATAATTTATTTGAAATATGTATATTTTGTACAAGAATTTCTATTTGAATATATCATGTTTCTAATATTACGGAAACGCTACGCCCCAGCGCGATCAGCACCCGATGTTACGGTGCAGGCCCCAAAATTTCGGAAAATTTAGGACCAAAAAACGAGCAATAACGTATGTATTCGTCGAAAAGGTGCCACATCTACGTTTCTTCATCGGAAGCTCTGTCCACGAAATTTCCGGAAATTCAGGATTAAAAAAAATTGCGGCTCCCCAGAATTTCCGGAAATTTTGGACCAAAAAAAAGCCTATGATTTTTTCTGATTTTCATGTCGCGTGGCTTTCCATATAGCGGGCCTGTATGTGCGACATGTTGGAGGGGCGTATGGCTGGTGCTTGTTTTTGGTCCTAAAATATCCGAAATTTTGGATTAAAATCTTGCGAGGCCAGGCCCTAAAAATTTGCCGTAGGGTTAGGACATTAAGTTTGGAAGGTTCGATTCCGGCCTTTGATATATATATATTTGGAAGTTGCCTAGCTAGGCTGGCAATGACTGGCTGGATTTGTGGCTGGCTAGCAATGTAGCTGGCTAGTTATATGGCTGATTGACTTTTTGGTTGGCTGGTTTTATGATTATGTGGCTGGTATTGGTTGACTATTAGATTCGTATATTTATGAGACCGACTGACTGGGTGTGATGGGGTTAATTAATTTATGAGATTGACTTATTTACCGATTATTTTAAGGTCTAAAAAACCATATTTTTTTATTATTATTTGGAGGTAATANAAATATCTTTATTTTTTTTAATCTTTAAAATATTAAATATTATGAATATTTTATATAAAATTATATATATAATATATAATTTTAAAATTCTATATATAGGGTTGTGCTAAATAAAAATTACCAGGAACCCCCCATTTCGCAAATCTTTCGCCTCCTTTCGCGGTCCCAAAAGGGTTGCATTTTCCAAAATCAAGAATTCGTATCAGGAATCAAATACATAGAATCAAACAAACTCGAATACAAACTATGACTATACAATAAATTAGTTGTTAATTGCACGAATAAATGGAAGCAACCAAAATGTTATTGTGATATGTTGCTTCTTTTCCCTTGGACCAATATCAGGTATGGCTAAATGCAGTCCATTTTGCGCAGGACATGGCTCGAGTGGATACGTTTTTCGCACATCTTTCGCGCGCCTTTCGCGAACCTTTCGCTCGAAATCGTAAAAAAAAATGAGTAGATACTATCTCCTATCTGGTCTTTCGCGGATCTTCCGCAAACCTTTCGCCAACGTGTACATTTCTCGAAAGGTACCTTTCGCGTAGACATTTCAAATCTATGCCTGTGGACCTCGATTATATAAAACCTTTCATGGGTTTCTGCACGACTCATATAAAATTATTAATTAGAATAATTCATTTATCTAGTTATTTTATTATCATCATTATTTTTTTTTCAAAAGGATTTGGGTATTGGAATTTTATGCTGCCTTGGCCTTGACGATCTTGGTTAGCTTTGGAAACCTGGGCAATTGATTCCGCAATACAAGTACCAAGCCAACCAAAGCAACATGTTCCTCAGGCTATTCAATCTGGCTTCACTTGTAAATCAAACATCTGCATGGCAAAGCGCAACCAATAATCAACCCTTGCACCACTTGATTTACTCTAAGTCTGGGTCTTCGAGTCCAGGTATGAATTTCCGGAATTCGTGATCTGGCCTCAGACACATAGTCATCAAGGATGGATGTTTTGGCATTGCAGCTCCACCACAAACATATCGCTAACTCAATGATTATCTTCTTTATATATATTACTCTATGATGTCCGAACGCACACGCTCGCCTTGGTTGGGTGATTCTCCATAGCCGGCAAAGAACTTGTCCACAACCTTTGAGATCAAAGGGACAAACCGAGGCTCTGAAATAAGGATTTCAAGCCAACTCATTTCGGGAACCACGCAGAACAAATACAAACGAACATAAATGACGATGGATGAAGAAGAAAAAAGGAAGCTATTCCAATGATTCCAATATATTCCAAATTATCCCAATGACTCAGATTATATCAAGGCAACGCAAGAACACGGGCTGACCTCCATGCCACCATCCACTACTTCACCAATTGGGGAGAATCCTCAAAACGTGCAAAGCACGAACGGCGGGGTCTGTCCTGGAATAGATAAAGAAGCATCAAGAATGAAACAATGACTCGTCTAATTGCATACAAACGTAGACAGCCCTCTCATTTCGAGGGAGCTGTATGATCGAGAGTGCACTGCATCTCAGCTGGTCACCTTGTCTGTCGAGGAAAGAGTTGTCCTCGCATGAAGTTGTGAAGTTGCGAATCAGATGAATCAGCAATGTGGAAAACTCTAGTACGCAAGCGACAAGGTATGATTTCTTGAACTTATGTTTACGTTCCTCTGAAGTCCTTGTAGTTGATGAACATCTGGGAAGTTCGTGTGTTTGGGCCAGCAGTGGCAAACCTTCCGCTGGAACACATCAACTGAACACCTACATAAATGAAACTTTCACTGCCGGTGCGACAAAACATGAGACCATGCTAAGCCCCCAACACAATTGTTCCACGCTTGTTGCTGACCTGTTCAATCATTCCAATCAGCTCTTCGTTTCAGCCAAAGTTCACATCAGGCACGTGCCTTGACAGGGTCATCCCTGATGTTGTCCAGCTTGGGTTGTGGTTTGGCAGGCAGTCCAAACCTGGGAAACACAGGAAAACCAAACAAGGGTCACTAATCTGTTCATGAAAAGAGGGCCCCAACAATGACATGAGCACAGTTCCTATAGGGTAACCAATTTAGGCAACCCTTCTCTGACAAGTTCAGGATAGCCATCACGTCTGCCATGAACCATCTGTCCTCATGACTCGTCTGGGCTTCCTGCTGCGCCACAAATCCAGGAACAACGCGGAAAACACCGGCCTTGGACTTGCCACAAGGAGTGTATCCAATTTTTGGTCCATGCTATGCTTACGTATTCAAACAATGCAATCACGATAATTCCATTGAGGAATGTTGTGATGTTTCTGATTCCAGGAATGATAAGAAATCCAGTAGTAGGCGGCTTCTTTGAACATCCTGAAAACTCACCGCTGAACAGCTGAACATAACAATCCTTGGGCCCTTCGCATCGTCGTACCAACCTTGCTCAACCAACCTCAATGATTCAGAAAAGAACAAGGCAACCATCCGGAAGGTGGACCGACAAACCGACAAAGCACAAGCTCAAATTTGGCCTGCGGAGTTGTGAGTCCTGGAACTGAGCTCCTTACTTCTTGAACTGTGCTGCACCGATGGGGGCCTTGGCACTGCTGGGACCAAGCATTGTAGTCGAGAAAACGATCTGGTGAAGCGTCAGAGTCCAAGCATTGAACCTGGTTCAGAAAGTGGGTGAGATGAGCAATTCTCTTCTTTCGCTGGTGGAGAGGCAACTTTCCATAAAGCTAAGCTGTTGCTCTCTACACAACTCCCCATGACGGCACAATTATTTACCCAAATAGCGAGAGCTATACGGGTTCCTACCTCCAATAGTAGAGGGCCATGGTTGCGAGTTTGGCAGAGGGTGTGGTGCAACGGTGGGTGCCATTTCTCCGTGCCATGCCGTGGGGCGGGGTGCCATTGCTGGGTGCTATGGTGGAGAGCCATTGCTGGATGCCATTTGTGGGTGCCATGGTGGGGGTGCTCTTGTGCTATCTGGGGTGTATGGTGGGCAGATTGAATAATTTTTCTCTGCCCAGAAGATACATCAATCTGTCCAGAACCCAATTTACGTACTGAGCTTCCAACCCACTCAGGGTGGACTCGAATTGTAATGGAGGCCTGGGATCATATGAGGCAGCCCTGACTTGGCTGGAGGCTTGAGGTACATTTATATAGATGTTTGATCCCTTCAACCGTTGATACCGTAGCGCACTCTGCTTTGACTCTGAGATGGAAACAAACGTTTTTAGTCTCATCTTGACATTTTGTGATGCAAATCAAATTCATTTTCACAAGTGCTTATACTTGAGGAAGTCTTTCTGCGTGAATGAGAACAAACTGTTCAGACCGCCTGCGAGGGCGAATCACCACCAAGATTCATGTCAAAGACCTTGCAAGACTGCAAGCAAACTTTTATGAGGGTGTTGACAAGAAATACACCGGTACCATTGCACAAAGATTGTGTACGGAAGCACCTTCCTAGCTGGACTCAAAATTGCAATGGGATTCGCATGAATGCCATGCCCTTCTTGTACGTGTCATGTGATGCCACTCGGACCTGCATGTCACCTAGAAAGTGTGAGGGCCGAAGCGCATCTGGAGCCACATTTCCTCCACACAAAACTGAGATGCACACAACATCAAAGTCGTCTAAAGCCTTGGCACAAGCTCTTGGTGGACTGTTCTGTTGACTTCACCGTGTCTTTTGCTTACTTTGTTCTTGCGAAGCATTGCTCAGAAAAGTGTCCAGCCTTTGCGCTGCTCATTGACTGCCTGATTCGAATCACTCGCAAGAAACAATGCTGAAAGATGCTGAAAGTATAGGATGCCTACGACTTGGACTGCGCTTGAAAGGGCTTTGAACATCTCTGAACAGGGCAAAGGGTCATGCCACATTTCGATATATGGTGCCATTCTATGACGAACATGGATAAAAGAAAATAAAACATCAAAGAAAACACACAGCTCCCAGAGTGGTGGCAGAAAACTTTTGCGAAGCAACCGCCTCTCAGATTTTTGCACACCCACGTGCATCACGCTCATCAAGTCAGCTTGACGCCCATTTCCTCTGCCACTTTTCTGGGCTTCCAAACCCATATCCCAGAGTCGCCGCGGCGCCAGTGCTCATGAGACGCCGTCGGCCCTGCAGGTTGAATGGATGTCCAGTTTGGAATCTTGAAGTACAATTCGCTGCATGTATCCATGTGTACGTGGTACATGTAAAAATCATGGATAGTAAGGTACACATCCTATCATGTCTATATTAATGTAAACACAAGTCAACAATATATCACAGCACATGATTCTAGGATTATGATCTTCTATGACATAAGCACCATTGATGTCGGTGCCCTGTACAGCTTGTTCAAAGACCCCTGGGAACAAATTTCATGTGATGTGAATCAAGGGCACCAGGTATGGAGACAGTGAAGCTTAGAAGCATCAGCATTTCTGCGGCCAGGGGGCCTCGACCGTCTCAGACGCTTGCCTGCGCTGCTGAACGTCAAATATCAAACTTTGTTCCAAAACCGCTATGTTGTTATTTTCAATTCCTGCATAGCTTGCCAGGGTTCCTTTCATGGACTACAATATCGAATATATGAATATAGTCGTACAACATACTCGTAGTAGATAATAATAGTATATTCGAGCAGCTGAGCAGGTGCAAGTGCTGAGCAAGGTGCAGAGTCGACGGAGTGGGCAAAAAGGTCGAGTAGTATCTGACAAAGTGCATCAACGCCGAGCTAGTAACACCCAAATCAAAAATCCTTGCAATCTGCTTAATTGGAATCATGTCACAAACATGTGCTTTATGAATGTTTCCCCCAACTTCAGAAAAATCGGAGTGACTCCAGGCAAAATCTGAGCCTTGTGGAGACCAAGCACACCTTCACTGCATCAAGTGCAAACATATGGGCTGTGGCGATATACCCTTGATGACATGCTGGATTTTCAACTGGATGCAAGACGATGTAAGTGGGAATCCACACCATGAGAAGAGCGCAAATCACGGCAAAGGTTTGCCGTTGCGTGGACCTTGCTTTCGCACGAGCACGACCTGACACCCTGCATCCACTCCTTGAACACTCTTCCGCTACACGGTCCATGCACTATGTTTACATGACGCATAAATACATGTGCCTTCCTCCTGTAGGTCTGTATGTATGATACATGACAGCAAACACTTCATTAAAAGGAACCTCCCTGAGAATGGCACATGGTGCACTTCATCAGCAATATCTATATTTGATCGTTTATTGAGCCAAACACCTTCTCCCCATGTACCAAGGATAAGGAGAAATAAGGCAGTCGTAGGCAATACACTGAAACCTCAATGGATAGAAAAAGACGGCAACTTTCTTGCAAATCGTTGACTGCACTACTTGATTAAAGCAGGACACATGCAGGACACATCTTTTTTAGCATCACAGGATTCCTCATCTGTGCGGAGTTTCATTATGGCTCTGCCCACTTCTGAGGCTCACCAGATTCGAATGATGCTCTTTCATGGTAGGTGGGATCAAGGCTGAAAAGGCATCATTCGACACCAGCCCACCCACCTTGAATTCCATGACAGCCCTATGTTTCATTCTGTACATCTTAAGATGCCACGGAGACACTGTACACTCCGCCAATTTCAGGACCTCGCATTCGACAAGTCTAGAAGCACCAGAAGCTGGAACCACATGTCAAAAGATGTCACAGGAATAGCAGGGATAAACAAAGCGCTGACCAAAACATCAAGCAAATCTCCATCTAAGCAACCACTGTTTTGGCTTTACGTAGAGGACGTGCCACCACCCACCGCGCGCGAACATCTTTTGCCAGCTTACGCAAACCCGGGCTTTGCATAAATCGGCATTGATATGACAAGGCTTCTACATACGCTTGAATTTGTTGTAAAGTGTTTGACATCTTTATCAGGCCATTTTATGCCCCGCTGGGAGAACGCCAAGTTGAAATCTTTGCTTTGTGGGATGGTTTGGCGTGTTCTCCAGTGCAAAGTCGCAGCAGTGCAAGTTTCATGGGAATGGTTTGGTTCAATTATTGTCTAGTCTATTCTATTCTTTAAGGTCTTCCCTGTGGCTCCTGCAGGTTGAAAGCGGAAATTCAAAGCTGCACAATCTCCCACGGTTGTTCTGCATGAAGCAATACCCAAAGCGATGAGGTCACAGCTTGCAGCAGGTGACTGCGACAACCTTGTCAGAACGCATTTACTATGTTGCAACAGGTGGTTGGTTTGCACAGGGATTCTAAAGGGCACTAAAGAGAACTAGGCTTGTGCTGCTTTGTGAAGATCTTCAAGATCATCCTGACATCATTCTGATTTTCTGGGGCTTGCTCGGATGTTGCCAGCACTGCCACACAGCTGGGAAGGCTCACCCACATCCTCGGAAGCAAAAATCGTAAGTGGCAATGAGACATGATGAGACGTAACTCTAATTCTACTTCGTCGAAAACTGTACAAACCAGCGCAGCGCCAGCATTTTTCTGCCAACCAGCAGCCTTGCACATCAAGTAATTAATCAGGACATAGCATGTAGAACTATGCACCATAATTACAGTTGACACATCAAACTGACCTATCAACCTAAAGTGAAGGTCACCACAAGACTTCTGCTCCAACAAATTTCAGAATCTTACAGGGACAGCAGTCAGCAGGGTCTGCGCATCTCCACATATTCAGTTGAGATTTCCGAGGAGCTTTTCCGAATTGTGTCCCGATTTGCATAGCTTTTCTCGGACGGAAGTGTCAAGGTTGCTCCATCTTTGTTTTGTCCAACTAATCCGAGAGTCTCACCCTTGTGTTCTCAATACATGGAACTCTGGGAGCCTCTTCCATTACTATTACTGTAGACTTTCTTGTAGGACGTTTCAATCTTCAATTCAAGTGCCCTAAACTAAGCTAAATGGCTGCTCTCATGTATGCCACCTCTGTTGACTTGAAGCCTCGCAGGTACTCGAGGAGTGGTTTCAATTGACTATGATCAAGTTGTGAAGCCACATGCTTCTGGTGTCCTTCCAACATTTCTCTGCATCCTGTTGTGCCAGACATGCAAGCCAACAAGGACTCTTCATACTCCTCAGCGTATACTGCACGTGAAACAGCTCTTTGCAAAGGACTGCGTTTGAAGAATTCAACATTTTCAGGGGCAGCCTGCAAGGCCTTCACAGTGAGGTTGCAATCTTCACTGTGATTCGTTGCTGTACTATCTAACCAAATTGTAAAACAATACCGTTCAGCCATTGCTGGGCGCACTGAGTGTAAGAGGAGATCGCTTTTGAAGAAAATGGCACGTCCAAGTAGCGGGGCAATTACAACCTCTGCCTGTAGAAAGGGATGCAACACAAGTTCCCCACCATCACCTTCTTTCCAGTCTGGATTCAAATATACTAAGCATGTGATGCCACGCTTGCTGGGTGGTCCTGAGTTGTCGTAGTGGCACGGGAAACAACCTCCTTTTCCTGCATTCCTTTGTAGCTTCAGTGTTTTTGCTTTTGGGCCTTCTCGTAACTGAAGTCCTGGCAGCAAGGTGTTCAAATGCTTTGCCAAGCAGTCATCAAATAGCAACTCGGTAAATCCCGGAAGGTGAGGCTGTAAAGCTTCATCATGAAGATCTGCCTCAAAAATGTGTGGCTTCTCAAATGTACCAGTACCAAACTGGAAACGATGTTGAGATAGCTTCCCAGCTTTAGAAGCTTCATCTGCCTCCGCTCTTAGAGAAAGAGCAACATTTTCTGGAAAAAAATGGTCGACTACGACCCATCCTCGTTCCTGCAAAAGCTCTGAATGCTGCAATTGCAATATTTCAGACACACTATCCATGGGTCAGCAAGGACAGGGGCCGCTTTATGGCAACCAAAGCTACCATGCCTGCGGATTTGGTGTACAAACTATTGAATGCAAGCTAGAGAACTGGAGAAATGAAATACAAAGGTGCAAAGGTGCAACATGACATGATGACATGGCAGTGTGACACCCTTCATGAACCCTGCTTCAAACAGAAAAACGAGCTGCAGGTAGAGTCGTAGCGAAATGGCGTTCATTCCCAGAGCTTCTTATATGCATCACTCCTCCTTTTCTTTGATGACAAGAAGTCCACAAATTGCACAAATTCAAAACACGAAAGGGCCGTGTTCGCTACGTGTACACATTCTTGCAAGGTTGTCTGGGTGGCGTGCGGCCATGCGTAGCCACAAAAACCATCCATGCAACTAGTGAAGGCATACCTCAGGTTAACAGGACCAACATGCTTCTCTCCAACGACAGCGCGTCCTCTGTTATCACAGCTTCGGCACAGCAGCAGTTCTCTAGTCTTCGGGCTTACCGCACGTCGACGTGATGACTACGGAGAGAAACAACAAAACACAGTAACTTTCTGAGGCGTGCACACCACCCACACAGTGCAATTTGCAAGGACCTCGTGCTTTGCAGGGATCTCCCAGAGTTTGCGGCTTGAAGGCCCATCTTGGCAAATTCGTGCACATGGGATGTCGGTCTGTCAGGCTTCCACAATATTGCCAAGGACAGTCTGCAACCACCTGGAGCTGAACACAGTGCAGCTGAACATTTAGATTGCGAAGAGCGTGCCTTGGGCATTTCCTAGGACCTCAGCTCAGCAGGCAATGCCAAACTTCTATGATAGCAAGCACTGAGCCGATGGACTGCTACCAGCAAAAAGATTTACACATGTCATGTCATGTGCTGCATGACTACGTCAATGTCGAAAATGAAATATCTAAGCGACAAACGAGGAGACGTCCAGGGAAGCACATTGATTGCATGCGCCGCGACAGAAAGCACCGTGCCAAAAGTGACCTTGCAACCCAGTTGAGAACAGTATGCAACGTTGACAGAACTCTGATCCGAGTAGTTGTGCCAAATGCGTCCCAAATTTGCACCAATTCTTCAGCAATTTTTTGGACAGACTTAAGGTTGCATCCATGGGGAATGATCTTCATGAATCTATCAGCACAGAACTACTTGGTGGAAAAGGAATGCTGTGCTCAGAAATAGCTCTCACAATGCAACATATAATATAGAATCATCATAGCATAATAGAATTGTCTCGCCTTTTATTAAGTATTTAGCCAACAGCCACTCTTGGCTATGGCCACTACTCATTCGCTCCCACTTGTTCCCTCACCATCTCCTCTGAGCTTTTGACCCACATAGGCCAGGGATATACATATGGGGACACAGCAAAGTAGATGGTCCACACAATCCTAGGCAAATTCAATCAGTGTGAAACCAGAGGGAAAAGAAAAGGATTGAAAAGGACATCTAAATTGAAACCTGCTGGGCACTTGCTCACTGAACGTTCCCAATGACATACATTGTCATTGACTCACAGTTTGACGAAGAAGCCATGATTGCTGAGTGACAAGATCGAACATATTGAACATCTCCTACTCAAGCACTCCCCAAGGACTGCACACATTTGCAACTGCTATGGCAGAAGAATGCGCACATAAGGCTTTTGCGACGCCTTGCTCAGTGTTCTTTCCACTCCGAGTGGCATACTAAATACCAACACATCCAATCGAACTAAACTATGCGGTCCATCTCCTAAGCTCTCTGCATGCTCTGTCTGAGGCCTGACTGCTCTGCAAGTGCCACCCAAACAACTCACAAACCCAAGAAAAGATGAATGGATCCCTGCCTGTCGATTAGCAATCAGTGAAGCTTCCAGCCTGGTGGCTCCCAAGTATGGCCCCCTCAAAAAATGATGTGGGAAAGCTTGGGAAAGGTTTGAAATCGGCAAACTTGCAGTCCGTTTTGACACGGACTCGTTGTCTTGTGGCGTTTATGGATCAAAAATATCGGTTTGTGTTTGAGCAAAGGCAAGACTTTTTCAAAATCTCCACAGATAGTCACACTATTTCTTCACATTTCTTCATACTCTTAGGCGTCTCTTGAAAATACTCCCAATTGAGCAGTGTTTT
Source organism: Breviolum minutum Mf 1.05b.01 (assembly GCA_000507305.1). Classification (NCBI taxonomy): domain Eukaryota; class Dinophyceae; order Suessiales; family Symbiodiniaceae; genus Breviolum; species Breviolum minutum. The sequence goes on from DF240232.1 coordinate 29,567, forward strand.
TTTTTCTGTGTTGTGGCCCCTATACACTAGGAGACAGACCTACGCGAAGCTTACGCAAGCTTACGCGGAGTGAAAGGTAGCTTACGCGGGGGTGTTTTGTTTGGAGTTGCTTACGCGGGTGGTTACGCAAGGGTTTTTTCGAGAGCAGGTCTGAAGTCAGCTTTGAGGCAACTTTGGTGTATCGTCCCGCTACTAGCCTTTTATGGCTTCATTTCCTTTCATTTTGGCCTCTTGTGCCTTCATTTATTTTCATACCTCCCAAAACGTGGGGGCCTATGGCCGGGGCTATCAGTTGCTTTCGCGGAGGTCGCCTCGCTTATGCGGGGGGAGCTGGTAGCTTCTGACAAGTTTGACTCGCAACTGCAAGGCCACCAAATCCCGCAGGAATCCCAATCCTTGATGTTCAAAAAAAGTGAGAAAATCCACTTACGCAAGTCTGCTTACGCAATAATTATCATCCACGGATACGCAAAGTGCTTACGCCGCTTACGCAACCATGAGAATTTTCAGGTATTGCGCTTACGCGCTCTTTTTGCAGTTCCCTTTTCTTCATAGCTCTTTCATTTCAAAAACGCAGCTCAATTGGCAACTGAGTGGCAGCCTTTGGCCATCTTGTTCCCCCACAGGCTCGTGTGGAGCTGGGGGAGCCTCAGAAGGAGCATGCTGCGACTGTGGTTGACCCAAGTCTGGCTTCAACATCTAAAAAATCCCAGTGATTCACCGAACGAAATCCATATCCTCCGATTCGTCTTTTTTCCGATGCCAATGGCAGAAGTGATTTGTGTTCATCCTCTGCAACTCATGTGACGAATGATAGAGTTCCCATAAAAGCATGAAAGATGCATGGAAGTAATTTCTTGTTCATGTGATGCAACGCAGTGCAAACAACTCGGAGCTGTGCAGTAGCAGAAGCTACATCATAGCCATACAGGGCTTGTTGAGGTACAGCTTGCGGTGCTTGCGACATTGCAACCAGCAATCTTCAGCCAGGAGATGGACTTCTGTTGTTTCAAACTCCTTGCAAAAGTCCCTTCTACCTTTGGAGGTAGATCATAGATCTGAATAGCTCTGGAAGCCTAGCACTGCTGAAAATGATATGCCCCTTTGATACTTCTGAAAATTTGCCCTTTAATGAGCCCTGTATGCATGGACTGCGTAGATTGGCCGTAGTATCTCACTAGCGAGCTTGAGTAAGGCCATTGACGTGGAAAGTCTGCACATATCGCTTGCCTGACCTATCTGGTGCGAATCATGGATGAAATATGATGAAATCAATGTGAAGTCAGGGAAATCCAGGTTGCCTGATTGACATTCAAATTAAACAAACTATTAATCTACCTTCTCTACCTTCTGGGCATTTGGAAAACATTGATATCTTGCCTATTGCGAGCATGGGGAGTCCTTCCTTCCCAAGTAAACAGGATGAACCAAGCCGGACCTCGGACACTTTCGAATCTTTATCAACCGCGGTCACGTCTTCTTCCGCCAAAGCTGCTGCAATCGAAAGTCGCAAATCCAAATGGATGCAAAAGCAGCCTTTGAAGCGCATCTTCAAAGGAAATTGACTGCTGCACGATATCCAACAGAAGTAAGATATGAGCACTGCAACATTTTGGTGCAGTTTGATGGCTAAGAGTGCTGCTCGGAGAAGCAGCAAAGCAGTGAGGGAGCACCTCCGGCTGACAAAATCGGACAGTCTCACGTCACCACTACCCTACACAGTTTCTCAAGCGCTTGCTGCTCGAGAGCCAAAAACCATTCGGATCGCTGCTAAAGAAAAGCTTGACAGCTGCACCCTCCAACAGCCGCAGCAAATGGCGACAGAGACCTTGCTTTTCCAAACTCTCTCAGAAGAACTCTGCAGCAATGGCAGAAAGTTCGTCCTTTGATTGAATCTGACACTGGTGATTACCTGATGTATATTCTTGCACAGGAATACCGGAATTAGTAGTACCTGATCTGATGGAGCCTCGGGGCCCTTCAAACCCCTTCCCCCAAAAGCCAGGAGAATGAGTGAGGTCATAGCCAGTCGAGGGCAGCTAGGGCAGAGCCAGCCACAAGGCTCAACAACAGTCTGACCTCAATTCGACATTTGCTCACAAAATATCATGGAGCTACCCTCTGCTTCCGATGTTCATTCAATAAAATGCATCTGCCACGTGCTGACTGAGTGTAGCACTCTTCTTGAGCCAAACCAGGGTGATCCTGCAACTCTTAGCGCGCAGGGCAAATTATCATCGAATTACATCTTTTGCACCAGAGTCTTCCACACGAAGGGTGCTTTTAGTATCTCATGGCAGTGCAAAGGCAAGCGAATCAAGGTCGCTGCTGAAAGGCTTAGTGGGAAGCTGTCACAGCAAACCCAGTCCAGGTAGTGGAGGTAGCAACACTATGGCAGGGAGCGGAGCTTGGCCACAAAGTTTCAAGGGACCATCCTTGGCGAGGGATTCGCTCCAGTTGATGATCTGCAGCATCAAGTGTTCATTCAACACACAGACTTGCCCCAAATGAATAGTGCAGCTGAGATGAGTACCCCGGAAATGCCATGAAGCTTGATGCCCATAGCGCTTCGCTGTAGAATCCATTCTGACAGAGCGACCTCACTTCTAGATTTTGTTGCTCAAACACGCGCGCAACATATAGCTGCGAAAGTTGAGGGGCAGACTGGCATCCAACCTAGTAGCAACCATACCTGCGTCTGACAAAAACACACAGCTATGATATCCCACGTGGTTCATGGTCTACTGGTTACTCCATCAACATGTTGACAGTCTTCAAACATTTCCCTTCTAAACTATGCTTCAATACTTTCCACAAATGTCATATGAGTCACGTCATGAGCATGTTGAGCCGGCGACGGAACCAGACATCCGCTTTGGGAGGTGCAGGCTTACGGTGAACTTGGTGCCATTGATTCATTGATTCGCTGAGAAATGCAACCATTGATTCAATTGATGCCATGGCACTGGGAGTCTGGGGAGTTTGACGTGTGCAAGTGCCCAAATCAGGCCACAGTGAAGCAAGCTGCACAAGGTCCACACGACCACAGATTTCACCTTACACCAGTGAATCCAGTGAATGCCATGTTGAATACCATGGTCATCTTGGTCGCAAACAATGCACTTCAATGCACTTCCTTTTACCTTTTAGACTTCCTCCATTGCTGTCTTCACTACCATCTGCAAATGCATCAAAGAAACGCATCAGCATAATATACCGACAGTATACATACAATCTCAAATAGTTTTGGGCACAGCCACCACATCATTGAGGGCCGCATGGCGAAGTTCCCGTGCTTGCGCATGTCCTCTTGACGGACGGACTGACAAACCAACATCGACAAAAGGCTTGGAATTCTGACAGGCCTTAGGTCTTTGGCAGTCCTGTTGCAGTCACACGAGATGATTTTTCATCTTGACTTGAACCTGTCAATGCAGAAGAGGAATGTCGTCGGTGCATGCAAACATTGGAAGCTTTGACTTCCACTACAAATGATGAGAACACCTCCCCGCATGCTATATGCTTCATGCTCATTTCTTGCTTGTCATCACGTAGGGACTGCCGATTCGATGTCTCAGGATTACATCTCTGGATGCAGCTGGTGACATCCCCACCTCGGCTTGCCTCACACTTACAATCTTCCAAATCGCATTAGATCTGCATCCGGTATGGAAAATTATGCCACAGCCGAAACGCTTTTGGGCTAAGATAGGCACATTGGAGACATCAGTCCTGTAAATTCTGTAAATTGAATTTGTTTTCATTTACTCCACAAAAGAGAGTGAGCTCTGCTCAGGCTTCAACTCTCGTGCTCGAGCTGATCTGGCCACCTTCAGCTCGAAGTGTCATGCAGCTTTGGAACTAGGCAGGATGTCTTCAAATTTTGGAGGGCTGCAAACATTTGATTTCTCAATGAGATCAACAAGTTTAAGGATGTTTTGGATCAACCACAAAAGGAAAACAAACAAAAAATGGCCCATTGAGCTTCCAACTTCACGCTCCAGAGCTGAGACGTTCCGCATTCCGCCTGTGGAAAACAGCATCGTATCAATGAATGAGTGGAGCATTTCAGATTCAAATGTACAAAATGATCGAACATACGTAGAATTGGGAGGGGGTACCAAATATGTCAAAATAAATTAAGACCATATTGAAACTGAAACCTGTCAGTCTCTGCAGTGTATCTGCATGGCAACTGGATCCGTTTTCTGTCATTCGTTTCTTTCTCTGTCTTACCTGAGACCTGCACTGCTTCACGGTTCATGAGTTTCAGCTTTTTTACGAAGATGTCTTCAATAGATTGTTTAAACAAAGCTTGGCTTCTAAAGACTTCGCTGCGCATGATTATGATGCAAGGCTTCACCACATTTTGACATGTTTGTCACCACAAAGAATGATTTGACTTGACTTGCCAGTAGAGTCCTGTACCCGAAAGCGGATGAACTTCCAAAGGAAAATGGCTTCGTAAAGGTCTGGGGCACACAATGCATTTTGGCTGATCCACATGCTCCCAAGCTAGTTATACGCTGTTCAGGTCCTTTACGTCTTGCAAGAACTAGGGGAAGGCATGAAAACGTAACCGCACAAAGACCCGAAATCTCCTCCAACTGTGCACTCTCAACTTTTTCTTTTCAGAGTGTGGAATCTGGAGGACATTCACCACTCAATATGCCACTGTACAGCTTGGATGTAACGTAGGCGTTTCACCTCTCATCGGATGAGCCCTCATCGCACCTGCAGTCATATCGAAAGAACGCCTTGTTTGACATTGCCAAAACCCCTTCGACCTAACAACCCCTTCAACCGCATCCCTCCTGAAAAGGTCGCCTCAGAAGTTCTTCCATGTGTTCCTTCCATCCTTTTCCTATCTGCCCTTGGGCCTCTTACCAAGGCAAAGAATATGTTGCTGTCATACGCATGTTGCAACTTGATAAGCTGGGATTCCCAGCGATTGGAATTCGTCTTGAGCAGGCTCTCCGCCAGCAATCTCGAAACTTTGAAGGCTCATCTCATCCAGTTGTCGAGATTGAGACCTAGGCAGTTGTAGGCTTGAAGCCGACCATAATTTCAAGCAGCCAAATTCGGATCTGGTAATACCATGCCCAAAATGACTACAGCTTGCCACGAATTCGAAGTGCATACAACATGTCTGGTGCAAGTCATGCAACATGGTGGTATTGAATAGGCCATCCTCCTGGTCACAAATTCAAAATTTGCAAGGCAATTCCTCCACTTCTCCAGTCTGTGCAGGTTCAGACCCTGCTGAATTATAATATATCTACAGTATATAATCATGATTTCTCATTCTTTCTCAAACATCAACATATCTTTTATCTTTGGCACCTTCTGAAGAATTGCCATCCTAGCCAAAGAAGCCCAACAAAGCGTTGCTTCTCTTGGTGTCCGGCCTGCTTTTGCCCTCAGGCGACTGCGCCTGCACTTCTGCCACTCGCTTGCGAGCATCATGGAGGCGAGCTTCCACCTTAGTTTGATAAACGCCGGAAAGATCAGACGAAGTGAATCAATAAAATATGCTATTAAGTTAACAATATCAAAATCGTGAAGCATTTCATCAAAACCATGTGACATCATGTTTCTTCACCAACCCTCGCCAATCAAATGTTGCAGGTCGCTGAGCTCCACACAACCTGGAGACGCTGCAACTGCTGGTCAACCTTCAACCTCATGCACGTTGGAAGTAGAATGTGTTCCGGCCTGCCCCCGCACCAGTGCCTTTGAAAAACCGACAGCACTTTGCGTGGGACTTGTCTTTTTGCAAACGCGGACGTGTCGCCTGCTTGGTCAAAGCATAAAAATATGTTTGTTTCTTTGTCTTGTGTGGAGCGGCAAACCCTGCTCATATACGGTGTTAGACTGGCACACAAACAAACGCCCAGAGCAAGCAGCATTGGTACTAGCCTTATTGGACGTCAAACAAAGCCGTTGAAGACGGACTGAAAAAGCTTGTATTGGATAGACAGGCTAGCATTTTGCTATACCCGACAAGCCCCAACTGGCTACCAATTGAGGTGCAGCAAAAAACGGAAATAGCTTTTGGCTAAGCATCCCTTGAAATTTTTGGGAAGGTCTATTGTTGCTGGATGGCCGTCTTCCACATTGATGCTCCCCAAAGTACCCAACGCCGAAGGCTTCCATCTTTTCCATCTTCGGTGGCGGGTTGGGATGATTCATGTGCTCGGGCACGATGGATGTAACGCTGAAAGCTGGACTTGTTTCTATTGAGTCGATCCAAGAACTCCTGCACTTCCGCTGTTTTGTATTCGTGTGTGATTCGATTCGGCTGTAACGGATGAGTGCCCCATTCCCGCCTGTACATGCTCCATGATTCGTAGGACTTCCGTGAGACGGAACGGACGAAGTCAGCCAACTCGCCCTCATGTTCACTTGAGGAGTCATCACTTGGAGCTGGAATCTCTTCTATTGTCTCAGTCTGTGCCTCACAATGACATCCAGCGAAGTCAAGCATTGGTGATTTTGGCTTTAAAGGCACCAAAGAAGAACGCGAAACCTGACCTAACGCGAGAAACCGATTGCAGCCAAAAAGCTACATGTAAGCTACATGTAATCACTGCCTGATTGTAGCTGCCTGGCTTTGCCATGCACGTGCTACGGTAGAATACTGTATTCGATTCGATATGTCAATAAAACATTTCACATTTCCTAGGCATTATTCCTGATCCTCCCAAAGCACAAACCAAGCCTGACCCCAAAGCACCAAAATCTGTTTGTGACAACATTAGATCGTTTGAAGTTCTACTTGGATCCAAACTCGTGCAAACGTCGCTTTTCATAGAAAGGAGCAGCACGTTTCACAGAGCAATTCCACGTACCTGGCTGGTACTTTTCTTTCTGGAGTCTAGGCAGTGTGTTTAATTTGACACTAAACTGAACCGCTTGCAAAACACTCTGGCTCTTCTCCCATCGGCAACTGCTGAGATGGGGAGCTGACAGCCGCTATGCTGCAGGTCCTCAAATTCAAATCTCCTGCTGCTGGGTTCTGATCATAGGTGGGTCAATTGTGGGAGCATTTGGATAGAGAAAGGGGGTTTGGGCAAAACAAAAAAATGCTTGGGCTGATCCAAAGCAAAGGCGTTCAAAGGACCCACAGGTGCATGAAACTAGCTCAGAATTGGCCCATTGGCAATGAAACTGGTTCACAGCCCCTCTGCCTTCGACATTCATCCAATTCGTCACGCTTGGCGGTGAGTTCGGCATAGGCCAAATCACGCTTCCGCCTCACAATCGCATATCCAGGTGTCTCAACCGCATTGAGAAATTTATAATCCGTGTTGAGTAGTTTCAAACAACTTGAATCACAAACAAAAACATAAAGAACCTACTCGGCTTTTGAACCCTGTCACTGCAGCCTGAGTCTTTAGCTGTATTTCTCATACATTGCGTTGGAAAAAAAGCATCAACTTGGGAGTCGCATTTAGTCAGGCTTAAAAAGTACCATTGCCATGATAACACTGGTAGTTCTGGTACTTCCGGTAACACCTCAGGTTCAATAGGAATATCAACAACCATGGTGCCATGGTGGATTTCATACTTCCATCTTCACTTCTTCAAGGTGCTGAAGGGAGGCCACAGCATCTCCCAGCCAGGACACCTCAGCCACCATGGCTTCGTTGTGCCTCTTCGCCCCCTTCAACCCGTATATGTCACTATGGAATTGAGAAATGGGAAATAAATACCACATGGATGCATCTAGATGGGTTGTAGGGATTTCAACACTCCAATCCAACAAAATTAACCCTCTATGAAAGAGCACAAGTGATCTAGGCCTCTGTGCATACTTTTTTTGGGGGTGTTTTAACACTCATGGATGCTGAAGGTATCTTTTTCTGAATTTCTGGGTAGCCAACTCTGATCATACGAAGAAGCTTTGGATCAGCAACCTGCTCTGCATCGGCCTCGCCGGCCTGGCAGAGTGACCGTGAAGCGGGATGCGATTGCATCCTTTAGTAAGTTTTCATTAAGTATAGGTATAGTCGTAAAAACCTGCATTGCGCAGCGTTTTCGTACTTGGTCCTGCAATGTTGTGGGTTGTAAAATCAAACCATTATTTACTATGTTCTTATCTTTATCAATATCTACAGTCTACAATCATCTTGTCTTATCTCATCCATTTCCCATCATCTTATCTACTTCCTACATCTTGTCTTGTCATGTCTCAATATGTCTCAATTTATTTCACTTTGCATAACCTTCTTCTTCTTCTTCTTCTTCTTCTTCTTCTTCTTCTTCTTCTTCTTCTTCTATGATAATACATCATTCATCGTATCGCATGATATCGCATGGTAGCGTATGGTATCATATGGTATCATATCTTCTCGTATGGGTTCGTACCATAACGTACAGCACGATATTATGGCATCTCTTCACAGTTACATGCAATCTGGACTTAATTGCTGGAACATGCTCATGTAACCCGAGACAAAGCTGGAATTGTCATGAATTAACCGATTAACCGCAGTGATTCCCTCAATCTATTCGTATGCTTGGCAGGTGAACGGAGGCAAGTGTTGCACCTTGGCTGCAAGATCCTCCCACTGCTGGTCAGTCAAAGTGTCTGACCCTCGGAGGAATGCTTCGAAGGCTGCCTTGCATTGATGCCACAGTGCGACCGTTTGTATCTTCTGCACATTATCTTACGCTGCTTGCAAGCAAACGCTCCTTTGCCATTCCCGCATGCTTTCAAGATTCCATGATCTTCAAACCCAGGCACACCAAGCTTGGGCTTCAATTGGTTTAGTAAACTCCTTTGTTTCGTTTTCTTTCTCCATGATCTCTATCTCAAACTAAAAAGGCCTCTGCAGTGGCCAGATTCTTCACAGCAACCTCCCAGCGCTCGGCACCCATTTCAATCAGGACAACACCCACACTTGGACGCTTAAAAACAAAAACAAGAGCGAGGAAACGGCAAACAAACATTGACACATAACACAGATTCAGCAAGATCAGTGACCAGGAAAGAGCAGCAACTCGCAACTGCTGAAGCTACACATCAAAGACCTGAAGCAAATTAAATCAGCTCCTGTGCAGAAAAAAGATAAGCAAACACTAGCAAACAGTAGCAAACAAAAAAACTCGTTCCAATGTCTAAATTATATACTACTATGACAGGGTAGACTCAGCTAAGTGGTTTCCGGTCCTGCAATTCTCCAACCCAACAAGCCTCGAGCTTTTTATTGACTTCGTCGAGCTCGCCCTGCTGATGAGCAAAGTCCTCGAGGAATTCATATCACAGGTGGACACAGGACACCTTCACATTGTTTGCGTCAAGTGATCCACCATGATTCCATGATTCACCATGATTCACCACTAGCTTCATTGAGTTTCTATCATTGCACAATTGGCTTCCCTTGCCAAGCCCATAACTCTCCTGCACGGATTGCTGCCACAAAGCACGGCTGTCATAGTATCCTTGAGCTCGTTCAATGACGGGCCGGCCGATTTCCTGGAATCAAACACTTGGAAGAAAGATGACCTTCGTTGATGCAGCAAATAGATCTGAGGCAATTTGAGTTTGCTTCTGAAGTCTGTCTATGCCTCTCCATTTGCAAAATAAATGTCCGCTGAATCTCCTAGCATTTGTTTAACTTTCTTGCAGGCTGTGTCTATGCGGTCCTGCATTAATGCATTGAATTCGGCAACCCAGTCTGTGAGTGTTTTCATGTGGACCTGGAAGCGAGGAAAGTCATGGAGAATTGACGGACAGCGGCGGGATCTATGACGAACTTTCATAGCTTAAACAAGTTTCTGCCACAAATCCTTACCCCCTACTGCTGTGATCGGGATAGTGAAAGGTACTGAAACACTATGATCTCATCGCAAGCCCACATATGCAAAAAGACCTGCCTCGTCCACCTCTTGGTATTCTGCTAAGATAGCAGCCGCTTCACGTTCAGCCTGCTGCTATTCTTTTCCAAAGCGCGATTAAAGACATTCTCAGGGCAGCTCGGGGCCTCCACCAACTCGGCCTCCTTCAACTCTGGCAGAATAACTGCAGACCTGGCATTCGGGGCAGAAAATCTCACCAATCATTTGAAAGTATCTAAATTGAAAAGGCTGCAGAATCATCTTATGGTCATTTGAGGTCAAGTATCTTGAGACTATACAATCTATCCAGGATCTGGCCCATTCAAATTTGGTTAGTGGTTGGAAATCACACCTCCGCTGAAACATGTCTGTAGTCTGTCCAGCTGGGAAAATTGTAAAAGTCGTGGCGACTCAAACCCCGCCTCGTCATGAAACCTTTTGGGAGGCCTGGGGGAACAGCATCACGCTCTTCTCCCAAGGCCTGCTCATCCAGCTCTGGGAAAAACAGCCATTCCACTTTGACAGGGGGCTTAAAAGGTCACGCACAGCCGATAGTCCACTTGGGGAAAGCATCTGCAAATACAGCCACCGTCCCACCTCCTCATCTTCAGTCATAGCAAGACCTCAAGTTGGTCCAATGTACAATTCAATACGTTTATATGTGAATAAATAAGAATGTACATTAAATATTTGTATATACGAATATATGTATGTATGTATATAATAAACTTTACGCTATAAATATATCTATACTATACTATACTCTCTCAGACATTCTTCTCAAGTCAATACCTAATTGTGGGAAACTCAGAATTATGATGAACTGATGAACTAAGTATAAGTCCAGAAAATGCCAAAACCAACTGAGGCGACCAAAGGTTCAGTTTTACACTTTGAACTGTTTGGTGCTCATCTTGGGGCCATGCTGCTTTCTTCTTGCTTTGGGGCTTCTGAAGCTTGTGCTTCTTGCTTCTGGCAACGCTTGGGATTTTTTGGACGGCTGCGTAAAACACTGATGTTGGAATGCTACAATGCTACCAGAAAGAAAATATCAAGGCCGTTTCTTGGAAGTGTCCGGCATGCTTGTTACCATTCCAATATATTCCACAAGTATAGCCCCGGCCCACATTTCAACATCGACCCATCATGTCGACAGACCGCTCCAAGTGAATCGACCGCTACGTACAGCAGCCTGTACCAGTAGCTTTGCACCCTCTGGCGTCAAGATCTGCGGAGCCAGTGTCGTAGTTTCCGCTAAGTGGACAAGACTTTCCAACTGACCGTGAATCGTGATTCACAAACATCAATTTATTTACAGCAAGAGCGCTTGAACTCCCATTTGCCAGAGTCCTCCCAACTCCCAGGGACCTTGTCCAACGGATGTTCATCCAGACACTTCAGAACCTGTTGCCAAATGGGGGGAAGGCCTATTGCGTTCACTTCTGGTCCAAATTCCTGTTGATTTAAGTTTCCTGCCTCTGGGTCTGCCCAGGGGCCCTTTACTGCTCGCATGCAAGACAAAGGATCCTGAGAAAAAACCGTTGGTGGCTTTTGCTTGGCTTTTTTGTTTGGTTTTTGGGTGTTCAGTTGGTGTTCAATTTCGCAGGAGAAAAAAAACATCGCACACATTGATACCTATTTTGTGACACAAAAACACAAAGTCAACGTAGCTCTTCGTTTGACTATGCAATTCCCATGAGCAATGTACAGCTGTGATTGCTCCTATCAAATGTCTAAGCTCTGCACTTTGTTGTCACAAAGGCACTTGCCGCCAAACATCGCTGGCCTCCGAATAGACATTTGAATCTATACATTGGCCCTGAAACAATAAATTGAAGTCAAGAACTCATAAGACCCTCGTGAAAACATAGATGGAACCAAGAGCTCATGACTTTTCACAGAAAATGTGACTTGATCAGTGCCCCAAATTCAAATCCTGGTATGCCAATTGTATCCAATTGTAGTTCTACGTTGTACTGTTCTTCTACGTTATTTTAAGCCTTGTACAGAACGAATGTAATGGAACGACGCAATGGTTTCCAGCTTTGACCACTAAGTAGGACTCAGGTCTTTGCAATTGCTCTGCATCCACTAAGTCGAGAAGGCACTGGACATATGCCTGCGTCGGCACAGGCTTTCATGGGTATCCGTCAGAGAGCTAGAGCCTGATGTTGAATGTCTTCATTCAAAGAAAAGCATACATACGTAGACGTCAAAAGGACAGAGAACATTAAAGAGAATCATCTCTTTGCCTCAAAAAATAAGGTCGTCACACTCCCCAAAGAGTCTTTCTTTAGTCTTTGCTCATCTTTGCTCTACTCTTCTTTCTTGCGCTTCTGCTTTTATCATCTTTTCTCCCGTGCAGCGCCTCACGCTGGTCACTGCCGAAAATGGAGATCTTCGCCACAGTCTTTTCATCAAGCTGTGGTTTCACGAAGGTCCACGCGATGCTGAAGACCTTCGGTGCATTGATGATCACCATCCTGAAGGGGCCACTCGCTGAGACTGGGAAGGGGGATGAACGGGGTAATTCTTTGGCAACATTTGTCTCTGGCAGGAGTTGTGATGTCGAAGGTTGATAGATTATCAATCCTGAAAGACTGAAAGCCCTTGACAACACGAAAACAGAATTTCGGAACATTTTGCAATAAAATGCAATAAATATAGACTTGCCACAACACCTGGCAGGAAAGGACCGCATGACAGCGGATCAACTGATTGAAGAAGACTCCATGCGACCAAAGAATCCTTCCACTGCATTCAGGGTAATGATTCTGCAACATAGTGACCACATCCTGCACATAGCGATGACAAGAATCCAGCAGCTTTCCATGAAGAGAATCAACAGGATTCAATAAGACCCAACAAAACCCCTTGTCGAGTCGCCGCCGTCCTTCACCACTTTTCGCGCTGTTGTGTGCGTGACCTTGGAACGACAGTCATAGGAGTTACAAGACTCCGCAGACGGGACAATTGAAACTGATGCATCGAGATACAGAGTGATGCCGGGATAGCATGAGACAAGATAAAGTAAGATGGGACAGCCATGGACTAAAGTTTGAAAGTGTCCGGCAGTCGCAGTCACAAAGTCATGGAGGTGCTCTGAAAGTCTGAGGCAACAGCAATGCGGAAACTGAGCCCTTCCAAGTCCATGATATTGAGCGACCTGTCAAGATAGGAAGAAGAGAACAAGTGAACATGGACAAATGGACAGCGGCAGAAATTCAACTCAAACCAAGTGCATCTGAACTGCGGCCAAGCATCTTGTCGACGACTTCACCACGAACTAAACTGCAAGCCTCACCAGCTGGGTTTGGCTCGGGAGATAACCACAGGTGGGGGTGACAAGACTTGACCTCAGAAACCAACACAACATCACAACATCAGGCAAAATGAGTCTCTCTGAAACTCTATTTGCGAAAATTCGGGCTCATACAGGGAGTCGGCGTCGGATCTGCAATTCTGTTTGTGCATAGACATACCTCGGAGGGAGGATGAGCAGCCAAAATCTCCTCATGTCAGCGCGGATCAATCAACGCCAAGGCACTGCAGGATCCGGTCGCAGGTTGTGGCCTGCCACATTGATGGTGACGGTGAAAATACGTCTCCCACCCTTTGATTCACATGCCTGGAGGACCCTTCTCCAAGAATTTTTTCTCAAACTTCACTTTCTAGTCGTTTTAGCGGATTTCATCGTTTCCCCCCCTTTCCAGCCGAGCACACCCCACATTGGCCTATGCTTGAGCTCCTTTTCATCTCCATTATCGTTGCTTGGCAGCATGACGAGTGAACTGGAGTTTGTACATTCCTAGAGATTTCCTCATAGCCCCTATGGATTGTGTTGCACCATGGCAACTTCTGGCAACCCTGGACACTTTACCTATGTAGTCCTCATCGGTCCAGCAGCAAGTCGCCACCGGTGACAAAACATGCCCTCCCTCTGAAGCTGGTGTCAGTTGAAGGGCTATTTCATAAAACATGTGAAGTTTGGGCCTAAGCTTAAACAATTTGTGGCCATCAGAATGCGACATAGAGGCCAATTGGCTGTAGCCCTCCTTAGCTCCAACAAAAATCCCCAAAACGTTTCATAGATATTGATATCCGGAATTTTATCTACTTCCCAGCAAAAAGATAAAGTAGGACCAGGAACACAAACCCGGAAGGCAGCTGATTGCGCTTTGAATGCATCATTGGTTGGGATAAAGACACCGTGAGAGTACATGATATCAAAGAAGATGTTCAGGCACCGAATGGTGTACCGCATAGTCTCCATCGCTGAGCTATCACAATCCTAGGATTTCGGCAAGTTGCCACCCCAACAAATGTGAGAGTTGATCCAACATACATTTTTAAAAGTACAAACCTTATAAACCTTTTGCTAATTGATTATGGGTTTCTAAGTCTTCACGGAGTAGTTTTTCCAGCCACCTGCAAACCACCCCAGTATCGTGACCCTTGCCGGCCAAACTCGTCGGGAAGTCATTGATCCTGAGCTGTGCGATTTTTTAAATTGATTTTCCCGGGGATTTTTGAGGGAGCCACTGGAAAGGGGCAAAAAAAAAGGAAACACACATACATACCCAAAAAGGATATGCCTAGAAACGATGACATTGAGAACTTCTTCATACACCACTCATCACAAGCTGTGTAACGCTTGGTGTGGTGACAGTATTCTTGGAACATACTATAGGCCACCCGGAGTTTGTCATCAAACGAAAGACGCCCAAATTTGTTCATCTTGGCCATCCAAACAATCATTGATGCTGCAAGATCAGCTCCAAAACCAATATGGAACGTATGTACCAAATCTGGTTTAATTCTCTCGGGGGTGCATCCTGGAACTCGTTCAAACACATTGCCTTCAGGTTTGAAGGGGCTTGGACCTGGTCTGCCATCAGGGCCCATCCAAGGTGCAGCGGGATCAAAGCGATGCCACTCCTCCAGAAGGAATCAACATATATAAAGGATTGGGTGTAAGCCATCAAGAAGGAGTATGAACACACCAAGTCCCAAGTAGATTCCCTTAATGTTGTTCAAGTCTTTGAATATTTCAACCTTAACTATGGAATAGCTCCTCACTGGAGCAAAGATGGAAGACTCTTGCGCAGCAAAAGCCACTCAATAGAGCAAAAGCCTCAACTGCATACTCACAATACACTCACTTCAGATTGTTATAAAATTAACCCACCAATGCCAGCGTTCTATCTTAAACATTTGGGGTGGCAAACAGGGGCCAAGAAACTTTTCTTAAATATGGCCAGTCTCCTTTTCCAGCGATCCAAACAAGTCTCACCTTGAAGTTGCCCACCTGAGGGAAAACAGCTTTGGGAACATCTTAGAATACCTGGGGTATCAACCTCCCGCCTGAATTCCATCTTCAAAAACAGAGCGAAGTTGTTTGGACCACTCGTTGTTGAGATCACGCAGTGTTTTTTCGCCATCATATAGCTTGGATGAAATGCATGTGAAGAGCATTCGGGACGTGAAGCTGTGCCTTAGTATCTATAGTCAATGGTTAATCCAAACTGGGGTTGTAACATAAGGTCCATTTTTGCCCGGTCAGCTTATTCATTTTCTTGAGGCACCTATAAACGATCGATATAGAATATTGCCAGCCTATGGCATATATATTATCGTTCTATCAGATTGCCTTCAATTACATTTGGATTTTCGATCACTAAAAAACAGCAAAATGATTTAACCAACTACCAACCAAGTTGCCCTGAGGTGTTGGTCGTATAGGGGCCCAGGTGGCTAATGCAAAACTGAAAACTCTGTACCATAAATGCCTGGGATCTTAAGCCTCGTCCTTCATCTCCATGTGTCATTATTGGTATACATAAGGATGTATCAATCCCATCCATGTGATAAATTGGATGTTGGTCATCATACTCCTGGTATGTAGCCCAAAACCATGAGAATAGTTTTCTCCACTTGTCATGCTCCTCCAGCCGGAATCCACCAAACATATATTGAGAATACGAGTTGGCGAGAACTGCAGCCCATGATCTCATTGAGAAGCAGGGCCAGTAAACAGACTTTACCCCCAACTTTGGCTTTTTTAGTTTGATAGTGGTTTCTACCAGATCCAGCTCAAGATCCAGAGTGACCCCTGCTTTCCGAATACACCGGCACAGGTTCCGATCCACATTGCTTCTGGACTTTCTCGTCGAGGCAATTCGGCACAGGAGATTACCAGCTCCTTGGCATCACCGGAAAATGACGTGGGAGTATCGAGAAAGGCTGGGAAAATGATTTATTAGTGCCACCAAAATTCTGTTGGACCCCCTGGATTGCATTGCAATTTCAGCTATGCGGGAAGTTCTCTTTGCCGATTCATCCTTGGGAAAACAGCAGGTTCTTGGAGGTTAAGATCCATCTAGCCAGCAGGCAATGTATCCCTTTTGAACCCGTCAGCATAGATCGGAAAATCATCACCATCCCCCATCAACATCCACCCACCAACATCATCCATTCATCATGAACATCAAATTCAACAACATCAACTCATCATCACCATCAAACTCCATCCATATCAACATCCATCCATCAACCTCCATACATATGAATATGATTTTATCGTCACTTCTATATATAATCCATCACCCACCCCACCCACAAGACAATGTGGAGATACATGGAAAAACTGTTTAAACAGAAACCTTTTGCATTAACATCTATACATACATACTGAACACATATGGTTGGAATAGGTCTGGATATTAAGCCCAAACAGCATTGGTTGATGCACACATCCTTGTTCAACATGCACATCATTCCACTAGTTGTGCCAAAACTAAGTTCAGCATAGGAACACCTCTGAAATAGTCTTCCAACAACTCCAGTGCGTGCCGTTCATCTTCATAAAGATCGTCTAAAGCAGTTGGGTCTCCTGTTGGCCGATGCTGGAGTGAGACTGCTGCCATATACTGGAAAGGGGAACATGGGAACCTGTCCTCCCATGCAAGATTTGAAGTAAGCTCTTCCATGCTCACCTGGCTAACAGAGCAGTTTGACTATGTTTGACGTGTTCTATGCTGGGCATGATTTGGAGGCATCCAAAACTTAACTTTTTTCATCCCTTTGCTCCCGAATCCGCAATTGGGGTTGAAGAGCCACAGCTGTGTTTAGGAACACAAGCAGTAACAAGAGCCACATATTGGGCTCCCCAACTAATTTTTCGAAGGCAAGACTCCCAAACTCCTAAAACAAAAACAAAACAACACATCCTACATGAACAAACCTTCAGAAAGGATTGGCTTTCAGGATTTTTAATTTACAATGGGAAACATCATCGAGCAACCTACTTAGTTGGGACTGCCTTCTTTGGGCGCTTGGGAGGATTTTTAGATTTGGACTTTTGACCCCCCGCTTTATCATCCTTAGGCGCATCCCCCTCAGCGTCAGTCTCTGCTACTCCACGTCTCTTAGTACCCTCAGGCTTGGAAGAGCTAGCTTTTGCTTTGGCTGGCCCTGAAAGGAAATGGCAAGGGGATGAGATTTGGAAGTCAATGGGTGAACTCAAAAGTAAGAAAGAGACCTGGCCTAGCACGGGACATCATGTTGTTGACTCGAACATCCATCTTCGTACATTCAACGAAGAGACATCGAAGTTCTTCCTTTTGTGCTGCCTGGGCCATGTCAATGATATCATATGATTATGAACGATGATGATGATGATGATGATGATGATGATGATGGTGATGGTGATGGTGATGGTGACGGTGATGATCATGATGGTGATGATGATGATCATGATCATGATCCTGATGGTGATGATGATGATGATCGCGATGACGATGATGATGATGATGATGATGATGATGAAGATGATAATGATGATGATAATGTTGGCTGAAAAGACTCCGAACAAAAATTTTGAAGTTCATGTGCTAGTAAACAGAAACACCACCAACACTGCAAACAAGACACGGATGGAGCAGTGATAGCGCAGCTGGCTTCCTGAAACTTCACCAACGTGTTAAAGGCAGTCACGTAGGACGTGCGATCCGCCAGCAATTGTTTCATCATCCTCATCTTTGGGTTTGAGATTGTTGTGTCGAGGGAGGTGTGACTAAAGGCCAGGTGAGAGGGCAAGTGACTATGGAGATCTCATATGAGTGATGTATGATCAAGTGATTTCTTTAGACCAAGAGGCTCGTGGCTCCTTGGCGTTCCAAGGGCGTGGATCCTGTCCTCATGATTGGTTGGATTGCATTTTTCAAATGTATGCAGTATATATGTATATATATTTATATGAAAGTCATGGGTTGCCAACATGTAGAATCAACTTGCCTGTCCTTCTGTTCGTCCACCTTATCAATTTTCTTCCCCATTTCATCGATGTACTGGGCGATGTAGCCTAAAGTGAACAAGAAGATTGCAATTTGTGTTTTCTATTGGGACGGTAGGTACACACCAAGTAACAGTAAGGATCTTGATTTTGATGAACCATCGGTAGGCTTGCCAACTTTGCAGCTGCTGCACTCTGGGCGGCTACGGAATTTGTAGCATCACCACTAGCACCTCGCCTGAGTAAGCGCTGGGCTTGGGGTTGTTGACCAAGAGTGGACTTGCTCAAAGGTGTTTAAGAACAAATTGGAACCCAGTAACAAGATAGCAGCCTGCTCATTGAGGTCCCCAAAGTTTAGCAACTCCCCGTCGGGGTCATCCACTTCCATGCTGCCACTTCCCTCAGCCTCCCTCCGCTTCAAACTTGTGAAACAGAAATTTGAATCAGTGGGGATCTTGAACTCATCTTCGCCGTGAACCTCAGACTTATTGCACAAGCCACGGGCCTGTGCCCAATTCTTGGCGTTCTTGATCATCGACCTAGGGTACTTTGTGTTGGGGAGTAGGTGTTTTAGATATTTAATTTGCAAGATTAGTTGATCATACACTTCTTGCTACTGAACATACATACAAGTAAGTTGGTACTAGGTAGTGTAAGCTCAAGACTCTGTCCAACCAAGCTTTTGGAGGGAGATGCACGTGTGCCACCCCCCAGCAACAGTAGTCTTTTCTTCATCAAGAACCAACTGCTTTACCTTCAGTTCCATTGCCTTGAAGGAACCCTCCTTTTTGAAAATGTCGGCCAACTTGTCTCCTTAAGTCAAGATATGGTCATGAAGGTAAGGGTACACCGTAATCATGTATGTTGAAGTAATGTTGGGTGCAGCTGTGATTCGTTGGCGCTTGTCCTTGAACATGGCCAATGCTTCTTTCGATGCAGTGGTTTTGCCACTTGTAGGTTCGAAGTATCGCTTTAACCTTAAAAAATCAATTCAGATTAAGAATATCTTTACCCAAAGTATGACAGTCCTGCATAGCAAAACACCATCAGATTAAGGCCATACCATATTAACCAAGTAACTTCCAGTACATTCCATCGTCATAGATGCTAACTGGTTTTTCCACTTTGGGTGGAACCACTGCTGGCGGTGACTTCGCAACTGGGGGGGGTGGTGGAGTGGGGGGCGCAGCCTTCGAAGAAGGTTGGCCATGACATGCTTTGGGGCTAATCATGGGGCTATCCCTCGGGGTACCACCACCACCACTGAAGCAATTTTGGGAGTTGTTCCATCCATTTCCAAGACCATCATTAAGGGTGGGTTCAACAAAGCTTGATGGGACCTTCACACCTCCCCTCCCCCGAGCTTGAAATGCATGACGTTTTGATTCAGCATCTGGTGTAGAAGACACAGGTCGAGGCAATCCAGGTGTGAACATACCCGCAGCTTTAGGCTGTGGGAAAAGCTCACCTAGGCTCAAACATGTTACCCTGTCTATGTGCTAAGAAAATTTAATGATAACTCCATGTAAAGCAGGCAGGATACGGCATCCATTCGCAGGTGAACCACCAGTAAGAAAGCCAAGCTGTTGTTGAAGATCTTGACAGGCCTTTAATGATGCCTCATCACTTAAGGGGAAGCTTGGAAATGCACAAGGGGTTTCCATATATATATATATCCATATCACCATGGAACATAGATGAAAGCAACAGCCATGCCCACCCCCTCCGTGTGTCGCCAAGGTACTGCAATCTCGGCGTCAAGGGCTTCATCAGATTCATTCGAGGCCGTCATTTGTAACCCTAGATCTAGGGTCGCTCGTGAAGTCATCTCCCGAGATTCCCTGGACATAGGTAAGCTAGGGGTGTGTGTAGCTGTAGCTGAGCCATTGCTATCAGTTTGTATATAAACATATGCCCAATGAGGTGCAAAGATTGTCCCCCAAACAAAGTTCTTAACTCTCCTTCTCAGCATTTATAAGTTCTTTTCCACGTTCATGACCATTCTAGGCAAATCTTGAGGGTGTACACACAGCAAATGCAGGATCTTGAAACTCCGGAAAAACGACTTTTCTGGATTTGCGGGAGTTTGCGGGTATTTGACTGATTTTTGCGGTTTTTTGCGGGAGTTTTGCGGGTAAACTTCAGCGAGTTTTTTTGCCCAAAAACGTTCCTGCACTTGCTGTGTGAAAACAAAGCATTCCATGCCACCGAATTTGCACCCATGTGCTAAAAGTTAGGATTCAGAGCTGACCCGTGACCCCATCAGACCAAATGGATCAGGATCATCTACCTTAGGCAATGTTTTTATATGTTGGTTGTACTGAAACACTTTCATTCTACAAAAGTACAGCATCAGTGCCCTAGTGCAAAGGATACATACACAACAACACAATCACAATAACACATAGCCAAGTCACAGCTTGGAGTTCAGCCGTGAAGGCACGCATCGTGTTGCGCCAACTTGTAGGCACATTCAATTTCTTGTTTGAATACAAGTACAAGAAACACTCACGTAGTTTAGCATCTGGCCATGTATCTTTCATCTCAAGTGCTTCAAACAGTTCCAACTCAGAACGGTACTTGCTTAAGTCATACTTTTGTCTCAAGCAGGGCTGTGGGGTACGGTTAGCATTGTTGTCCTTCATCAATCTCACCAAAGCACGTCCCAGTCCTCTCGGGTACTCCCTTAGCTAACAAAACTTTATTGTTATAACCAATGTGTTTCAAGAACCTGACCGCTTGCCAACTAAACGAGTCGAGTGACTGGGTACCCTTAAGTTCAGCGGAACCACAAAAGCCTACGGTGCCATCCTTCTTGACATATTGGCCTTTGTTTGGATCAAAGATGAGGGACCGAGGGAACGATAGGAAGTGGAAGATCTTGTTTTAGTGGATCATCAATCTTAAGTGCTGAACGTGTGGTTCTGACCTTTGTTTTTTTCTGCTTGATGACCTTTTTCAATGACCCCTTGTCCTAGGCAAGAAACGAAGTCTTGGATTAGCTTGATGTTGGGGACACCACATGTACTCACTACAACTAAGATAGGGACTAGGCCAGCCACAAGAAACTTGCGAGTACTCCAAACAGTAGTGCGTTTAGGGCTTTTGGAGCCGTGATGCATCATCCAAAAGTTGTTTCGAAACACCTTGGCGTACTGAACTGCAAACGTATCTATAGTTCAAATATATCATGATATGATCTATATATCTCCTGCCAAACCTAAAGATTGAAACTCAATCAGTACATATAGGATGCCAACATTGTACAGGTCCAGATCTAATCAGTTGTTGCAATGATGATAGGCAAGTAACCACTGCAACCCTGTTGAAGACCCAAGCCAGTCGGGGATGGTTTGGAAAAACGTCCGAAGAACCAACTGGCTGCTCACACAAGAAGATGGCGTGCACCGCTATGCTGATAAGCATTAGGATTGCCACCCTGAGCGTGTAGGAATCTAAACCCCATGTGAAATGTATAGAGGTTAGCCAAACAAATCCAAAGTGTTGACCCTAATCTATGTGCCTTGAAATCATGAGGTTTGCTTGGGTCACAAACTCCTTGGTCAAGTCCCCAAAAGGATTTATGCTGCTCCTCCACGATGTGCCCCGACTAATGCGGGTCCAAGAAGAACATACCGGCGCCATCAGGTGCAATGCCCCTGGACAGCTCCGCAATGCGAGCACGATCGCTAGCCTTTGGAAACTTCAGGCGTGAAAGACCCGGAATCTCATGGGGAATAAAATGGGTATATGGGCATATCTATCGTACTTACTATATGTACAAAAGATTTGACTTGTACTAGCTCCTTTAGATACACCATCACCATGCAAAGCAAGTCACACAAATCCTCCTTCACTCAGAAAGTCCATTGAGGTAGAATCATTCAACTCAAAGGATGCCACCCGATGCAAAGCAGCTTTTTTGAACTCATTGGATACCATTTTTCTTTCCAGCAAAGTATTCAACCATGGTGAAGTGCGGATCCAAGGTCACATTTGATGTCCAGGTAAGAAGGAGGACAATTCCCAGTAGCACCTAGGGTAGATTATCGTTTTGAACTTTGTGCAACATATGGAACTTAAGTGTATGTGTCCGATCAATTGAACTAAAACATCTTATACTGCCAATGTGAGATATCAAAGGCCAACACCTTGGGAGCTCCCATTGAAGCCAAGTTGAAAATCAAACTCTCCGTTCTCTTGACCGCCATGGCTGTAGTTGGGGCTAAACACTTTAGAGCTTGAATCCATAGCTGAGGGTAAGTTGATCGAGGTTTATATGTTTGGATTGGTGAACTTGAATCTATAATTCACAAATCGAAAATCTAGCCAGCAACACTGGATGAAGCAGCTCTTGACGCGAAGCGTTCGCAATTGAAGTATTTAGGCATGACGGCACCTGCGAGGGGAGAGATACTTTTTGAAGATCATACATATATCGATAGATATCTGCATATTGGACAAACCTGTAACCTGATCGAAGATGAATGATCCGCTCTTTGTGATAACATGGTATGCCCTGTCTTTTGTACTTTCCACGCAAGCGCTAGGTTCTTCAGACTCGGCAGTATACACACACACCACACCCCAAATGATTAGGCTTGCCAGGCCAATTTGTGCTATACATTCTACAGCACACCCTTAGCCGTGAGCAAGCATTGGTGTATGAAAACTGTTTCAACGCCCAGCATCTTGTCTCCCTGGAAAAGTAAATCAAGCGGTCTCAGCATATGCCTTAGCTATACGATGGGTCAAAGGTCAAAATGTCCATCGAGTATAGCGATATCTTTATATACACTCACGCTTACACTGCATATGAACATACTCTAGCTGAATGCATTCAATGTACCTTCCTTGCTGCAGCCTTCTTCTCTTCTTCGCTCCCTTCACACTGCTTGTATGCGCGGTGGTATGCTGCTGACTTTCGGCTAACCCTTTTTTTCATCTCCGTTGATCTACGTTTTGCTTCATCCTCTGCTGCAGTTTCTTCTGTTTGTTGATCACTCTTCCTCTTCTTCTGTTTCTCCGATTCCTTTACCTTTTTCTTCGGTCTTTCGACATCAACAGACTCTCCACTGTTCTTCTTTCTCTTGGTACCTGACACCTCTGCAGTCTCTTCTCCAATCTCCTTGGAACCTTTTTTCTCTTGAGCAAGCAGGTACTTGCGCGTCCGCTGGGATGGGCTGTCCTTGCTTGCAGGCTTTTCTGGCTGTGTTTTGCCTCTCACTCGTCGGGTTGGTGCAACCGGTTCAACAGTCTGTTTGTCTGCTTTGGGTTTGCGACCCCTTTTCTTGGGTGGAGCTTGCTCCTGAGGGTGTATGTATGGTGTACTTCCCCAGGAAGCTGGAGGTTGTGGAAGTTCCGAGATACGGCTAGCAGGTTCCAAGCCTTCTTGGTTTGCAAGTTCTTCCGGTGCATGCTTCTGCTTTGTCCTCTTAAGTTCTTGTTGGGACATCCAAATGTTTGCCTTCACATCCAACAAAGGTTTGCTCTGCTTTGCCTGGCTTTCTGCCTTTGGAGTGCTTTTTGCAAAGATGTTTGTCATCGTCTGTTTGATAGGAATATGACAGTTTTTGGGGATGATGAGTTTCTTCTGTCCTACTGCTGTTGTTGTTGATGTTTCATTCTCAACACTATCACCAGCTGCCACTTCATGTTCAACCTTCTCCGGCTCCGTGTTTTCCTCCACTGATTCTGCTTGTTTGGATGTTTGCTCCTTTTCCTCTACCTTAGTACTTGGTGGTGCTTGCTCCTCCATGTTTTCTTTCATTTCCTCTACCTCATTGTTTGGTGGTGCTTGCTGCTCTTCACTTTCTTCCTTTGCATGCAGTGCTGCATCAGGTGTTTCTATGTTTGCTGTTTCTGTGTTATCTGCACCTACCTCCACCGGGGTTTCCATAGTTGGGCCAGCATGTTGATTGGAACCACTTAGATTTCCACCATCCTCGAAAACTTGCGAGCCCCAGGGCTGAGTTTCCACGTTGTCAGGGGCATAGCCTTAGCTGTGTAACATTATAGTATCAACCATATGCTGCATGCAGGACGCTTTCAGGCACATGCAGTGACGTTGATAGAAAAAAAACTCGCATGCATACTATTATACGATCGAGGAGATATAGTACATGTATCGCCACGTGTACCGTACATGTAAAAAGTGACGTACGTGTTGTTCTTTGAATGCACGGTTTTTTGGCAAGTAGCTAACTCTCGATCTAGCCAATCTCCTTTGCTCTTGCAAACTCTTAAGACGATTAAGGGTCTGAATCTGAACTTGGAGTTGCTGCAGCAACCGCAGCTTCGCCATTTTGGGATCTTCAATCTTAGGAGGTGTCCGATCATCATAAGGTAGGCCTCCCACAGGCCATGAACACACCCCATTCAACCAATTAATTTGTATTTCCTAACTGAAGTCCTTTTGTATTGGATGCAGAGTTGTCCCTTTTTGTATTGTGAGAACTTTTTATTCTATAACCATGGAACCATCAAGGAAAAAAACCATATCAAGGAAAAGGTAACTTGTCAGTTCTACAGTTCTACAGGGTTGCCCTGACCCGTCCCTTTTGATTCCATCAGATGCTACTTTTGGCGAAGGTGTGACAAACGTGGGAGTCGGGCTCGGCGCCAGAGAACCTCCTGGCTGTTCTTCTGGAGCCTTGGCAAACAAGGGCTGGAGAGAGATGAACGAAGGTACAGGAGTGAACTGGTGGGGACAACTGCCTACCACCCACTCAGATGTTAGCTTCTCAACCGTCATGTTGACTGTACTTACGATATAGCTATATTTCATCAATATGCTATTGGCTAAGTATACTAGATTTCTGATATCACAATGTAGCCATGGTTGATATTCTTTCCAACGATATTGATCCATGTCCAAAAAGTAATTATGTCATGTGAAGTCTCATGTCTACCCCTCCATGTTTTGACAACGCCATATGTATCCACTCTGATGATTTGAAATCACCAAAGACTTTCTCCAGATCACATGATATTCTGACTTATGTTTTGCCCACATTTACCCATTGGAATATCAATGAACTGACCCATCAACCATTTCCAGACCAACCACAAGACTAACCATGTAACTGGAGCTGGTGCTTCAGGATGTACCTCTTTGGGCTCCTCAATCTCGCAGCCTTAATGACACATCATTAGAGAGTTGAGGGGCAGTAGGCTAGTGGAACCAGATGTGCCGTACACGAGTATTTGTTTCAAAAGTCGTCAAAACATTCGAATCATCTCAAAACGTGTAGATATATGAATATACCGTCATGCAACTTAGGTACATGGATCATCCTCTTCTTCTTCTTCAGATTCCATTTGTTCTTCGATACCATCTTGTTCAGATTCACCCTCTGGACATGGGCCATACATGGAAAGGTCCACATTGGTCTTCAAAAGGATTCTTCGTATGACATGTTCTCTTGGTAGATGAGGTCTGCGAACCACATCGTTATAAAGTGACATGCATTTTCTCAAGTACCATGCCTGAAGATGCATTTGTCCACCTTAGATTGTTGCTACTTCAATCAAGCGTGGACGAACTCATATATATATATATATATGATTTATAAAATAAAAATAAATTAGTTAACACGATATAGCCGAACAGATCTAATATAGTATATACAGTATGCCATGGTACTATCACAAGGGCAGCCGATGAAATCGTAGAAGCTTTGAATGTGAAGATACACCGATGGTACTGAAACACGTGAACCCACATGTAGAATTGCAATCGTCAAGATCTTCTCGTTTGCCACCAAGGAATCTCGTGTGATGATCTTGCCATTCACAAGAACCTGGGCAACAACTGTTGACAGGGAAGGGTGGCCGCATCAATGGTACGGGAACAAGGATACCCTCCAGATCATGTAAAGTTTCAATTGCCAAGAAACAGCTTCATGTTTCCTACCAGCTATTCGAATGCATCCCTCCTTTTCCCATGCTCTAGCCAGATCAGTGGTCATGGCAAGTTTGAGGACCCAAAAACCCCACCCAATGCCACACTGAGCCAAACCGCCACTTTGAACTTAAGATATCATTTGATGTCAATCATA
Source organism: Breviolum minutum Mf 1.05b.01 (assembly GCA_000507305.1). NCBI lineage: Eukaryota > Dinophyceae > Suessiales > Symbiodiniaceae > Breviolum > Breviolum minutum. The sequence continues at coordinate 55,763 of DF240232.1, forward strand.
CACATGTTTGAGTTGGTTGAACATTGGGTATATTTGATGGCCGCGGTATTCATTCTCGAAATAATGCCATCACTATGTCTATGTATGTGTGTCTATCATATGTACATAGTTGCAATCCATTTTTCTTTAAAAAACGAGAGATCCATCAGTCAAAATAGCATGCACTGCATGCACGGCACAGAGGGGGCACCCAAGGGACAGCCAAAGACCTTGAAGTTGCTGATCACCACATAGGCGTTGCAAAGAGCAAAGCCTTAGAGATTTGCTGGTGTAGCAGTCATTCAACCAGGGGTAGAAGTTCAGGTATCTTTACCCCCCACCCCATTGCTTATGTGTCACATGCGTATATATATAAATATCAACATGCCGTTACTGCAATTATATTTGCGATATATACCCATCGCCATCATATAAATGCAGCCCGGAAACAAGTCAATGAAGATAAGACCGTAGAAACGTGGATCACCATTCCTGAATGGCAAGCGGAATCCTATATATGAAATATTACAGTAAGGGTGGAGAGACACTCGCTAAAACAAATTATCATATATCAAGAACTCAAGACATCCAAACCATTCCATGTAAAAAGAACATGGCCCGGGTTTCATGTAGCTCACATATCCAAGCATGTCCGAGCTTCAATGCCCACCGACAGCCACCATGTGGTACTCGTGGGGCTAGTCTTTGAGCTAAGGAATGGACTACAGTCAAGCGTGGCAACGGCTTGAACACACCAACACATACACACAAGGGATCCCAGGGTTCCAAGGATGATTTTGTCCAATTTCTAGTGGTTTTAGCGGATATCAGCGTTTGTATTCATTTTGGCTCGAATCTGGGCAAAAGGTAGTCAACTACGAAGTTTACGCAAAAGATTTAGGATTTGGAAGCTCCATCAAATCCACTTGATGTCTCCAAAGCGATGAGGCCTTGAGGAGCCTGGGCATGTCAATCTGCCCAGGACGTTCGATGTACAATGGACCTCAACCAGTGATTGCTCTTCTGTCGCAATAGATCTGGGAGTTGCAGACAGCTTTGCGACTCGGGCTTCGGACGCCCAAGTTTGTCCGTCCCATGGTAAGCCTCCAACACGCTCTAATGAGGCATGGCGGCATGGTTGTGGAAAAGGCCACTGAGAAACACCAGGATAGGCTGGTCAGCTGGTCCGACTGACAAAGGCAAGAATCACTGGCACCTGCGGGTAGAAGCGCTTGATATGAACCTGCGATTGTTTGCACAGAAGCGTTTGACTCCATTGACCATTGCACATGACAAATCTGTTCAAGAAGCCACATGCACTGCTTCAAGGTAACATCGAACATAATCATTCAGAGCTAAGCGCTCAAATCCAAAGGTGCCAGTCCTCTTCAGGGAAAGGATCCTTGAGCAACTTAGACATGTTGGTCTCTGCAAGCCACCTCCGCACAAAGCCGCATTAACCGCCTTCATACCATCTTCTTTACAAGTACAGCCAGAGTCGGTACTCCTTCAAATTTTTGCTTCTGAAAACGAAAAAAGAGCTGTGAGAGTCACACCTGTAGTGACCTTCGAGCATCGCAACTGCCTTCTCCACATCCCACCTGATCAAAAGGATTTGGGAGACTTTCAGGCATGTCTAAGAGCTGACATAGTGGCGAATTATGCTCAAATGTTGCCAGTTGCAAACCACGATGAGTCATCTGGGCCCCTGAGTTACCAGCTGCCGTGCAATGAGAAAGCGCACAAGCATGTGGTCTGAGCGTAGGTACGCAAGTTTGTCCTCACGATGCGCCAAAAACTCTGCAGTACAAGTGTCTCATTTGCCAAAACACACGGCTTCTGAGCGGTAGAAGGAAGTGTGTTCAGGTGGTATATGCTGTGCTGCACGGGCAGGTACACCCCCGCACAGAGTCGCAAAAGCATTGGAAGGCAACACAATGCGATTCCAAAAGCAATACATTATATTTGGTCAAAGTAAGTCTGTGACTCTAGGAAACAACCTTCACATGGTGCCCCACATGTTTTATCTTTATGCATTGCGCAGGCCTCTTCTGATCCTTTCTTCGGCCCTTGCGGGCCATTGACACGCAATCGGACTGCTTCCAGCCGCGCTTTGCCATCCTCAAGAACATCACAAAGCAGCATGTTCCCCTAGCATGAAGGTACAGGAATAAGGGACTACCTTCATCAGAGATGCACTTAGTCCAATGGTCACTACGTCCCCTAGGCCCATTACTTCAAACTTGGCAAACAAAGACCAACACCAACGAATGATTTAACAACCTTTGACAATGATTTCATTCAGACAAAAACTACACCCGGCCCGCAGTAAGGTGCCGACCACCCCTGCGGGGATGGTCTTGAGGTTGTTGCCTTGCGGTCACCATAGGCAATTTGCAGGTTTGCTTCAACATCCGGGATGATTGCAGGGGAGAAGTAATCTCTCGACTACTGCGCTAAATCAAATGAAGCTGGAGGGTTGGACCTGCATGCAACATTTGTGGACTAGACTACTGACATACTACTGACTAATGTTGTGGAAATCTCACAAGCTGAACCTCTTGCATTGCTTCAGCCGAAAACCTTCTGAGGTTGCGTGCCCCACATCGACTGACATCGGTGCGCCGTCAACAAGTATACTGATATTGCATGTCGGTATTTCAATCAGTTTTCCTGAGAACTGCTCTCATGTTGGCTGCAAGACTTTGTTTACTTGAATTGGAACAAAAACAAACCCCACTGACAACAAAGATTTTCACTCCTAGCAAGTGCATGTGTAGAAGTGTAGCAGGTAAGATGGGGAACGGTGCTGTGTTAAAGGTTCATGATTATCGCCTGTACATGAAATTGAGCCAAGCCAAGCTGTCAGAACGATGTCAAATTATAAGTTTTCCCCACAGTGCTTCGACATTCCAAAATCAAAAACAAATAAACCTTTTTGAAACACTACCTGGAAGGCAATAATTGACACAAATTTGACTTCTAGAGCCTCCTAAGGCCACACTGAAAGTGTTCCTTCTTTGTGCAGTCCTTCTGTTTTTGGTTTTTGACTCGCGTTGACGCGTCTTGGCACACCGATGACTCGCTGCCAACGGAAGAGACAAAGTTTCCTGTCGGTGCTGGCACGCGGCCGAGCCCAGTCATCGCTGGAGTGTTCGTCTGACCTTGTTGATGCATGACACAACTATCAAAAAACTCAAAAGGCACCAGGCACTGCTTGTGATTTGGGTGCCTTGGAGGTTTTCCTCAAGAGTGTTTTGCTGGATGAAACTAAGACAGAAACCTTCTTTTTGGAGTCATTGTCAGGAAGCTTCACAACCTACGGATCCGGAGCAATCTCTACGCTTGCAACGTCAGGCTCACACTTGGTTGCTTTTTCAGTCCCATGCCAGCAGTGCATCCTGCACCCCATAACGGAAACACTAAGGCTTCTGCCAATGTGTGTTCGTACCATGCCTAACAGGGTTTGCTTGACATGCACCACTTCATTTCCGAAGTGTACATGAGTGCAAATATATGCTAATATTGTGCTGTGTAGGGGCAATGACTCAAAGAAAGCACTCGCGCAACTGATTGACAAAAGACTTGGCACCTTTGGATCTGGCTTGAACTTGCTGCTGTGAGGACTCTGCGCCGGTTCTCCATAGTACCTCGCTGGGTCGCGTGTGAAATTGTGAGTGGCCTGTGGGGCCGGTTCCAGGAGGGTGGCCAGCACAAGGCTTAGGCCTCAATCTCTCTTTTGCCAAAATGATTTCCAACTTTACAAAGATGTATACAGCACAAATACTGTACTTACAATACATGACGATGGATATACATAGAAGCAAGTGGGTTCAATGGTCTTTTCTTGTGTGAACTACATTGCAAATGGGCACCGCTTGAAGAACTGATCCTTGGCCCGCTGAATCCGTGAGTAACGCTGTAAGCTCGAAGCTAATCTCATAGAAGCTCATGCAAAAACTCAGGAAGCACTGAAATACTAGCTGACATGGCATTTTCTGAGTTGCACACCATCTCCATGACCGATTTGTGAGGACTGGCTGCTGGTGGTTCCGCCCCCACTTGCAGAGTCACAGGTCGATTGAAGTCTGGGCTATTCTTCAGGGCCACAGCCAAGGCACTGGAGGTCGCCATTGAGACCCCCAACACCTCAGATGAACCATGGGCAATTTCATGACAAACAAGACTTGGAATCTTTCAGCTGTAAAGGTCTGCTACCAAGAGTCTGGAGCCCAGAGCTTGAGGAAGCCCCAGGTGGCAACCAGTGCCAACTCTTTTTCTAGAACCCAGACGCACCGAGGAAAAGCATCAAGGTCAAGTAAGCTGTGTGTAGGGTGAACATGTCCTGCATCTTAACATGCTATGCATTTCAGCGACGTATCATGATGAGCATCTAAATTGAAATGGCCCTGCATCATTCTCCCTCCATCAAACTAGAGTCTAGCATCCTGCTGGAGTCTGACATCTATGCCACGGATACCGGAGGACTCGGTACTGAAATCGTGTTGCTGAGGTTTCCGTCACATGAGCTACTTCCATAATCTATCCAAGTTGTCCTAAATGCACAGCATAGTCAAACAGCTTTTTCGCAGCAGCACGCTCAGAGGATGTCTTCTTTGCACAGGATTTGAAGAGAGCCGAAGGTGAATTACAGTACTCACCGTCAAGGAATTTGCAGTGTCGAACCCTGCACGGGTTTCGACGAAACGGTGAGTGCCCTGTACGGCTTTGATTTTGAATATGACTCTTGAGACAACTGAAACTCTACAAGCCTGTTCCGCATGCTGCAGGTGCTGCTAGAGGGCTCACTTTCCACCAGGGGTTGCGTGAAAGTAGGAAGTGTGTATCGTGTAAGTATGTGCGTGTAGGATATTATACATAAGGAACAATTTACCGCCCTCCAACGCAAACTTCTGCTTACGGAACCTGTCCTGGCTGAGGGTGAATGACAAGATTATACGGTGCATCTTCAGCGCAGTCGAAGGTGGCGCATCAGCACGGACTTGTCCTTGGCCCACATCAACTACGTAGCTTTTGCAAATCTGTCTTCACATCTGCTTGTTTGATCAACCTCATTTTGGGGCTCAGGACTCTGAGTCTTTACTTTGTGAAAATCTCACCGCAAAACTCTATCCTTCAATATCCTCTGCATCTACGGACTGTAACAAAAGTTTCCCATTCTTCTGAGTTTTCTGTATTCAGTCAGTAGAGTAGAGTCTTTTCATTTAACCACGAGAAGCTGGTTCAGTCACATTTGGCTGGGACTTGGGGATCGAACAATGTCCACTGCCTTGGGAGATGATTCAACCTGTGCTGGTTGAGCCAATCTGGTCCATTTGCAATCCCCATTTCAAGATGGATTCTTAATTGACTAAACTGACTAAACGAGCCCCAACCTCATCTGGCCGAGTCTTCTGCGTGCGGGCAAGCCTCTCTGCCTTTTCCGCCTGTTGGCTGGGAGTGTGGGAAATTTGGTCCTCCAAACAACGGGACGTTTGCTGTCATGTATACCTGTAACTAGCTAAACCTTCGGAACCTTGCAGCTGCATGGTTTGCCTACTTTTGCAGCTACGAAGCCTTTTGATTGCAGCTGATACTTGGAGTGCTTATCTGCAAATCCCCCAGCAGAGTGATCTGTTTGTGTCTCTTCATGAAGAGATTCTGTACTGGCTCTTACTCTCCGAAAGCCGATTGATTCTAAGTATTGCAGCGAAAGCGTCTGCTAGCCTCACGCTGCTCTTGCCACATTCGCCGAAGCTTTGCACGTGGAGCACGCGCTTCATCATGACCGCCCTTTCCACCACGGCCTGGTAAAAGCAAGTGCCCCTGCCGCACCAATCAGAATCCTGCTTTCCTGCACACCTGACTGTCCTCGTGGACCCTTATAGTGCGTTGTGTGACGTTGTGCTACGTTTTGTCGTGAAAGTACCAGGATGCTGAGAGCACTGAAAACATCCCAGCACTGTCTTGACATCAAGAATGCACCCTTTAACTCATCCATTTGCAACATTCTGCAAAAGCATTAGAACACAAACCTGCCTTCTAAACAACAAAAAAATAAGAAATTCAAAGTGGCGTCTCTTTGTTAGGTTAAGGACACACCTGGACCAAACTCCCATCACGGCTCTGCCTCTGCCCTTTGGAATCTCCTCCTCTTCCTTACCATGACCATGGATTCATGGACGGAGACGGAGATGTGGCCGTTATTCATCGTGTCATCGAATTCGTTGTTTTTCAAACAGAAGTTCTGGCCGTGATGATTTCTACAACATTCTATTCACCCAGCTTACAGTACCCTGGCCATTCGTTCCAGACACTGAAGACAAAACAAAGCCACAGAGCCACAAAGCCACATGTCGCTTCCATGCGGCTTTGAAAAAAAACAAAAGCAGCGAACCTTGTTCGACGAGGAAGAAGAAATCACCTGAAAATCACCAACATATCACAACACATCAAGAAGACCAGCCTAAAGTGTAAAGGCATTCACAATTTCTACAAACATGCAGAACCTTGAAGAACTCTCAGGTCAAGCTTCGTCCGTGTAGATTTATTTAAAGTAGAATGGGCTATGTTCAGTTTGACCTGCTCCAAGCTAGTACAGGCTGCATGTCAAGTTCAAGACAAACCTCATCAGTCGAGTCGGAATACTTCCTCTGGCGCATTGGTGGCCTGTGGCGGGTGTCAATGTGGAATGAAGGATGCGTGCCCGGAGTCATCCATGTGTAAGGATCACTGCATCTTCCCGTCTGTCGCGGCTTTCAAATCAGGATTTCACTAATTACCACTCTGAACATCATGAACAATGCATTCAATGTATATTAATGCATAGTATATGTATATAGTTTTGAATTCCTGTTTTCCCATGTTTTCCATGCCTTTGATTCGCCTTCTGCTGCTGGTGGCGGTCTCGATTGGAATTGCGCCGCTCCTGATGTTTGAAAAACATGCTTCAGACGACGTTCCTGCCCTGAATATGAATGTTGCAATGCACAATTTTTTTGGTCCTGATTCCACTGCTGTGGCTGCTTGGGTTCTGCACCACGCCACTGTGAACGCCAGGATTCAGACCATTCACCTTTCTCCTCCCAGTCATCCCACTTCTCCTCCCAGTCGTTCCACTCAGTGGATCGTCGGTGGTTGTTGTGATGACTGTGCTGCGCACTGTGCTGGCCGTTGTACTGGCCATTGGCCACGCTGCGATTGTTGGATCCTTTCCAAGTGGTGTTGCTGCCATTGGTCCAGGTTTGGCCCTTGGCCATTTTGCCTTTTGCCTGGCCTTTGCTGTTCCATCCCTTGCCTTTAGCATCACCCTTCATGTACTCCTCTTCGTAGCGGGGTGCATCATCGTAGCGATGGCCATCATCATAGTGGGCATCCTCGTAGTGGTGATGTTCACTGTAGCGGTGCGGTTCAGGAGGTGCATTCCACTTGCGCTCGTTCCAGGTCTGGGACTGGGTCTGCTCTGGTGACCTCCATGGCTCTTTCCAGGTCTCCTCCTCCAATGTCCAGCTTTTTTCTACCTGATTCACCTGGGGCATGAACTCTTCAGCAGAAGCATTCATGTTGGAAGCCATCTGGTTCGCCATTGCCCGGGTCGTCTCGCTTGGGATGAAGGGAAGGGCACTGCAAGACAACGCTGGCTTCTCGGGTGGAGGGCCTGGTGGGGTGGGTTCCGCTTGGAAGCCTGGCGTAAAAACTGGTGCATCTGCCGACAAGCGGCTCACCGTTGGCGGTGGGGGAGGCGGAGTCGGGGTCGGCCAATGTGGCTGCTGACTTGCAGGTGGCCTAAGCATTTGAAACTTGCTCAACTGAAAAAATACAAACAGATCAGTACAGACAGCAAACGCCCTCGTCATTCCAAAAAGTGCGGGCAATCATTCATCTTCACTTTGGAATTGTTTGGAATCTATGTGGTCTTTACTGTAGCATTGTTTCAACACTATACCCCTGCAGCATGCCACTCGTTTCTGCTTCCCTCCTCCCCCTCTGAGCCATTGGCGGTGGTGGTACAGGCGGTGGAGGAGGTGCCGTAGTTGGTGGCTCTGGCAACAATGCTTTCTTTGACGCCTGACAGGCTTGAAGGCTTCGTACAAATACAAGCCTCTGGAATTGAGGAGGTAACTAGAGGACACCACAAAAAAATACGCCTCAAATTCTCAATCTTCAGATTCTTCCGATGAAAATTCTAACGCAAACTTTGATATCACAAATGTATGAATGATTTGTGACGCTTGGTCGGCCATATCTAAGAGCCTCGGCCACAGCTGCCCATTCGTCCAAAGCCAGGTCGATGGCCGATTGACGGCCCAGTCCCAGCAAAGCCATCGCCCTTTGCTCCCTGATGCCACGATGTGGTGATGCCGAGACCAGCAAGAAAACCCCCAAAAACAAAGGTCTAGTCACTCTTTGAGAACAACACGGAAACATTGCTAAACAGCGCCGTTTCCTGTCCATCTCAGAGCTCTTCCTTGCCTCTGCAAACCACAGTTGCCATATTGTCCACCGACTGCTTCCTGCGTATCAATCTAATGTTTGAGACAGCGTTGGACAAGAATCTCTCGTGGCTTGAGTCTGGGAACCAAGAAACCTTCAGAATCCTGATGTCAATGGACAAATCAGTTTCATGGCGGGTATTCAGCCCGTCCTCAATTGAAGCACCAGCCAAAGTCTTGGCCTGACAAAGGGTTTTGAACAGTTGCCTAGTGGCAGCAGCACTTCATTCAATTCGAAGAGTGTTCAAGGCTAAGGATGCCTTCATAAGCTGGTTTGGAAGTCTGAGCAGTAGCTGCATACACACCAAAACCATGTCAAAACCACCCAAGGAATTGCTGACTCTCAATCCACAATGTACCCACTTGTTACATTTCTCTCTCGCCTGCCATGCTCCGTTTGAACATTCTTCAGCTGTTCTTTGCAAGCGCAACGCTGCTTCAGCACCTTCTTGCAAAGTAACTTATTGAAATCATTGAAGGATGAAATCAGGTTTGTTGCGGTCGATGTATCAAACTGGAACTTGCAGTGAACTAAACACAAAGCAATGCTTTGCACATTGGGGGGTAACACATTGTCACAACTAAATGGTATGAGCGTTGGATTCCGCAAATAGGCGGATTGCTCTGAGCCAGCTGCTTTCGCAAATCGCAAGGCCATCGAACAGGGCGACTAAACCATGCTTCCCCTTGGCAATGGCATGCAAGGGCAACATGAATGGGGGTGCCTGTTGATCCACAAATCTGTGGAGCTTGAATCCGCAGAAGCCTGTACTTCTGCGTGCTAGTATACAAACATAAATATAACATATTAATTCAATATGGATGTGATTCGATATGACATATTTACCAAGGAGGCTCGATCATTCTGATAATGTAAAAATGATAGCCCTCACAACCAAAGGCAAACAGCCTGCCGAACACATATCATTTCAGGTTCTGACCGGTTGCAACCACCAAGGTGAACGCTCTGCAGCGCCTCCCTTCTTGCCACGGAACAATTTGACCTCAAACATGCTTCGACTATCTTCGACTTGGATGCATTTCTTGCACCCGGGGTACAAAGGGAGGTCTGTTCGCCTTTTATTGGAACTTCAGACATCCAAGTTGCTTCCGAATGAAATGATGCTTTCCTCGCATCTGAGCTTCAAACCACGTGCTCTCGAGAGGCCAAGTCGGGGCATACGCTTGATTCCAAACTCACCGCCTGCAGAAAGGATGCCCATCTGGTGAAGTGCTGACAGGACTCTCCGAGCTAACGTGCTGTGAAACTGTCTGCTTGAAAGGGGCAATATGCGTGTTCATTGAGGTAAGCAGCTGGGTTGGAGAAGGCACATCAATGGGTGATTCTTATATATTTAATATGGTCATGTTTGGTTTGCTTACAAGTTTTGAGTAGCGTTGTACGAAGATACAACGCGGTGCTACACGAGTCGTCCAGCAGTTGTACCCTGTCCAATAGCGCGACATGCAGCACTGCAGCACAGGAGATGTCATACTGTCTCGTGGTGTGGGCTCAGTCAGGGCTTGGAGACTTTCAAGGCAGTGCTTTGCGTCGGGCGCAAAAGTTAAAAATATGTCATAATATCTGAAATCAGAAGCATTTGGATTCGGATGCAACAAACAAGGCAACTGAGTGGAAGACCAATGCCTAAACATCTACACAGGAGGTTACTAGGGGGCCGTGTTCTTCCAACTTGATTGGTCGACACACTACCGCTACGCAATTCAACAATTCAACAAAACATCTACCGTATCAATAATTGAGATGAAGTCCATTTGAAGAGTTAATGAACCAATCACATGTCAAGATAGGTGTTTGGTGGAATTACCAAACGCCTTATTGTCATTGTGATAGGGATGCTTGCGTTCAATTCTCTGGAGACATCCACAAACATTCATTGCTGATACTCGTACAGAAACAATCCTGACACATGAGGTTGCAAGAAAGCAATCCTTCTGCAGGGCATCGCAAGAACACCCAGAGACCAGAGTTACTAGAGTACCTCGTCAAACAAGTACCAGAGAAAATCCAAAGGCATGCAGCAACTACCAGAAAGGCGTGGCAAAGCAGCGTGAAGCAAAACATGTACCAAAAAGGGAAACTAATAGTACCTTCCATGGCTACACCGCTACCTACATATATCTGACTGCCAAAGCAGATCACCAAAAAAGCACCCCAAATCAGAACAGGTTTATCACCACCGCTACCCATCCCTTTTGAGAATGTGTGCCTCCTTTCTTTCGAAGCAATGCGTCCCATGAATCATATCAATTTGATCATATATTTTCAAATGCCTACGTTTGATAGTAGTACAACTTGTTGCATGTCATGTGCCCGCTGAGGCGTTCACAGAGAGGTGTGTTCCTTGGTTCCGACCTTGTTTCTGCAGCACAGTACCAAAGTGGTGAGACAAGCAACAAAAACAAACAACAAACACTCAAAATATCGAGGGTTGGTGTTGAGGTGCTTTGCAGCCGAGGGCTTGACCCAATGCTCCAATCGCGACCTAAAACACAACAGGGTGCAAAAAGAAGTGCAGCAATCCTCGCGCATTGCAGCCCACCTTGCGGAGGATTCCGCAGCGTTGGACGCGAGCACGGAAAATCTTACCCCATGGGAAGCCTCAGCACGATGGGGAGATAAGGGAGGCAGTGGAGGACTTTGGAGTGGCTGGTACTTTACTCTTAGTCTGGGACGGTTTCCATGGATTGCCTATCATTGCCTATCTGCAGCTACACGAGATGACCTTATGGAATGCCATCCGAGTCCAGTGCGTCCAATACCAGCTTCCACCAGCATGCCACCATCGTCCAAACCTGCTGCAGAATGAACTCTGTGATATGCTTAAATAAAAGCATCTTCATCAAAGAATCAAAAGCAAAACAAGAAAACTACTTATGTTGAACCAGAAATCAATCTTTAACCATTGTTGGAAAATCATGCAAAGCTTCAGGGCCTTGAATACTTCCTCCGGCATAAGTAGCCAGCCAGAAAGTCGCGGAATGCCTTGGCGCCACTTCGTTGCATGGCTTCATGTATCAAAATCCTTCTGCCAGAAGTTTGTACCCAATGTAACAAACACCTGTATATTTTCGATGGTCTTCGGTTTCTGTGACTTTGCGTATGCTTTTTGCTGTCATTTGAAGTGTCGGCTCCTTCGATTCCCTTTCACAACCATCTCGGCTCAATCCCATCAACTCAGCTCCCAACTTGCCGGAGTTTGTCACCATCTGGCCCTGTCCAACAGCATGGTTGCAAAGTGCAAAGCTTTGCTGAAATTGAAGATCTGACATCCAAGATCATCGAAGCTTGGAGGCTGTCCTCGTCTTGCCATGCCACGGTGCGGCAATCAACGTATTCTCCTTGCACAGCCTGGGATCAGGATTTAAGGAGCTGACAACTGGCAAGCGCCATTTTGGCAGCTTCTTGACACTTGTAATATTTGAAACAGTGGGAACAGAAACCTGTGCAACCAATCGCAATGACACTCATAATTCAAAGATCAACGACATGCTTCAGGTCACCTGCTCTCCATGGCCAAGCTTGAGGCACCATCGTGGTTCACCTATAGAGAAGCCCAAGTGGCAAAGCCAACTTCAAAGGTACCATGCATGAAAATGCTGCGATGTCAAAAAGCTAGAAAGCGAAAATGCAAAATGCTTAGCCTGTTGGAGATGGCCCACTCTGTGAAGGTTGCACCAAAAGCACGTGAAAGTTTTGAGCAGGGCGTGTAGGCCTGAGCAAGGACAGCAGTATGCCATGCTGAACTTGTGGTGCCTCGTCCAAAAACATGTTGAGTCCCCCTTGAAGAGCAGCAAGGCAAAACTGAAAGTTCCAACCTCTGTGAATGACGAACATCACCATGAATGTTGTCGGTCAATCGGCAAAGCGGCTCCTGAACGAATGTCCCGTGCATAGCTCTTGCAGGTTGCTTACACGTGATTCGGTTTTCTCTGTATGTACTTAAAGCCACCCATATATTTATCTATGTATACGTATTTTTTTCGCACACATATATAGAGCCATCTGATCCACCCAACCCAGATTCCTGGAAGGCACCACCTTGCTCACACAGAGCCAGGCCGAAACCACCTCCACCCTGCATGAGATCCAATGAGACGGTCACGACCATGCCATCATCCTGACGTGGTTTGGAGGGCCAGTCTCAAGAAGCCGATCTGCACCAAGGTGTTACAATCTTCTCGCTTCTGACTACCAAATCACCAAATCTATCCAAATCTTGCTATAATTGTTGCTTCACTTATTTGTCCTGAGAGTTGTATTGCGTATTTGGCAGTTCGATAAAGCGCCACTGCTTTGGAAGAAGTTGCATGGCCCACTGTGCCTTGCGTCAAGGGAGCATCAAGACTGGGCAAAAGAATCTGAAGGCTTAAATGTCCTAGCTTTCCTCAGGCTTGCCTCTTACCACTGGTGACATGTCTAGTTCTGTTCCATGTCGCGAAGCTGACAATGAGACCAAAAGCTTATCATTGGCGAATTTTGAACAATGATGTGGTGGAACAACCTGGACTTGGACACCTCAAGTCCAGAAATGCCCTCATCTACACCCACCTGTTCAGATTCACGCATGTCCCAGCGATGGGCGCCGAAGCCACCCAAGTTGCCCAAATCATCGCCAGGTGCTCCAGGCCTGCAGCTTACTTCTCATGGTGGTTCATCACTCGAAATGTTTGCATCAACAAACAACTTCTATTTTCGTACAGAACCTCAAAACAGCCAGGGAGAAGTTGCCTTCCAGTAATTACATGTGCTTGAAATAGAGTATTCGAGTGTGTCCCTACCAGTTCGGGCATGAAAAAAAGCATTCATATGTCTGAGGTCTCTGGCCCAAACTCGTCATACAAGTGCTGCAGGGGAGGAACCAATAGTCCAGGGCCTCATGCCGAGACTAGGCATCTCGCGAGTTGGGGGCTCAGAATTCTGCTTCTGGACAGGTCTTGGTGCCGAGCATGGAGTCATGTTGTGCTTTCCCCTGAGAGAGGCAGGGTCGCGTCGCCTGCACACTAGGCTCTTTCGAGTTTCCAAGACCAAGAACCACATGTATCTTGCCGAAGAAAGGGTTTTTACATTACAATATCTGTAAACATATAGCCAATTGACTATGCATGCGAGTGTATGATTCAGAAGTGCATGATGCATGCAAGACAACCTGACCAGAAACACTACTTCACTTGGATTTGTTTCGATTTCAAAGTTTTCAAACCCACCTGTCTTCCCAATCTCTCGGATTGCTGCCACCCCATGTGCGCGGAACGAAAGCAGCCAATGGCATCAATGGGGCCTTGCACTGTCCATGGAGCAGACTGCACCCAAAGGGTTGCTTACCGTTAGTTAGTTCACGTACTTCCTTTCGAAGTCTATTCCTCCTGATTTTTACATTTAGACTCTAGACCGTGCGAGCAAGGCGCGTAGCTTCCATATTTAGTTGTCCGGATGATGAATTCGCCGTTAGGTGTTGTCTCCTGTCGGTCCAGTCAATGTCTACAATCTGAATGAATGTGGCCACCTTACTTTAGAAATCCTGATCTCAAAGAACTGGGCTACAGCCCATCGCTCGATGTGAAACAGTCCCGGTCTCCTCTCGAGTACGGAAGCGTTTGCATAGCTCCCGCAGTAAGCGTTGATAAAGCGGTGCAAGCTTCGGGATCCTGAGAACGTGAGTCAAAGGTGATTGGAAAAATATTCAAACATGTCATCACATCTCCGTTTCTCACTAGTACTGAACGTTCAAAGACAAATCCAACTTCAAAATGAAAAAAGAGGACTTTGAGACTCTTCAGTCAATTGCCAGGTCTGAACTGCGAATTTTCCCACACTGCGAAACATGACTAAACAAAAAGTGCAGAGGCTCCTCAGCAAAGCGCCTTCAGGAGCTTTCAAAAGCCTCAACCCAGTCAGGAATGAATCTGGATGGGGTGTGAAAAAGATCCAAAAAGATCAGGTGGAATAAATCCAGAGTTGCATGGGCCTATTATAACCTGGATCTTTGAGGCAGAAACAAACAAATCATGAATCACCCGCCTCATCAGGTCACTTTCAGCTCCAATCAAAAATCGGCGAGACCTCGTGTCGCTGAGGCACATCCATTCATGACTCTGTGTGATGTGGATTTTTTCCTGGAGACTCTGGTGGTGAGTTACTGAGTGCTCCAAATGTGATTGTTTGCCAAGCCTCTTGAAGCAAAGTGCTCGGACAATGTCCGTTCGATTCCAGAGTGCCTGCTGCATGAGCATATTTTTGCACCGTCAGGATGTATTTCAAGTGCAGCTAACAAATTTTAGGAAAACACAAAAAGCTGTAAAAGGCCAGTATTTCTCCATACTCCAAGGGTAGTGAGCACTGTGTTCACACCGCCTCTGGCAAGAACAGGTTTTCTTCATGCACCGGTGGCTCTGGTGGTCCAGCGGTAGGTGTGACCTTACACACTCAGTTCTTACTCTAAACCAAAAACGCAGTTTTGCAAATGTTTCTGACATGATCTGTCCTAAGATTAAATACTCCTGCACGAAAACAAGACTGTCTCAGGTGTGTCATCTCAGTTCCTCACCCCCAACTGCTTCAGGATCTCCTGCCCTGGCTCTCGCTGCCAAGTCTCTGTTGGCTGGTTTTGTGGCCATTGCTGGGTCTCGCCTTGGTTTTGCGGCCAAGCCGCATCTTGTGGCCACACATTCGGATTGGGTGGAGTGTGCTCCCCAGGTGGAGCACCAGCAGTGGGGCATGGCATCGGAGTGTATTGCCAGCTTTGATTTGCTCCAGTTGCTCCGGGTTCCTGTTGCGTCCAGGAATTCCAGTTCTGCCAAGGAGCCCATTGACCTTCCATGCTGGGTTGCGTCATGCTTGCAATGGCGGTCTGAGAAATGACCGGCTGGGACATTCCTGTTTGAGGCATTGCCATCGGTTGGGCCACTGGAGCCATGGGGCATGGCATTGGAGGTGCGGCTTCCATCAAAACCTGCTGATAAAATGGGTCAGAATCCTGAGCTCGCCATATGGCATCGGAGCCTCGCATGTCAAAGCTTGTCGAAGCTTGTAAGGAGGTGGTGGGAGGGCAAGCTGATACGATTCTTGCGTACAGCAGTTTGAACTAAACTGGCTTCATTGATTAAGGAACAAATAAAATAGAACAAGTACCATGGACCATCAACAAGATACAACCAGGAGAGCCATCATTCCATGTGCTTTCGACACGTTTCTCTATGAAAATCACTGACTGTGACAGCTCTGGCCTGGTGACAGCGCTCCCATGTCCATGTCCTGGAGGGTGTAAGGATGTGCTAAGGATGTGTAAACTGTCAAGTATCCAAGGAATATCCAAGATCATGGTAGAGCTGCTGGGCTCCGAGACGGACTTGATGAATTGACTGAACGGGAGAGTCCTGCATCAGCCCTTCACTCTCATCTCCGCTGCCGCCACCCCACCTGGAAGCCGGAAAGCCGGTTAGAGATTTGGATAAACACTGAGCTTGCTGCAAGTGCTCAGAAATCCATGCGGCCAAAAAATCTGGGCATCAGTTCTTGCTGTTCTTGGTGTTGCTGTCTGTTTTTGGAGATAAGCACCCGAGCCTTTGAGCCTTTCCGGTTGCTGATGGTGGAGCACCCAATGGGAGCCCCACGGCTGGAGTGCGCACTTGGGTATTCTTCTCCTCCTGCTTGGAAATCAATGTCCACAAGCTCAAAGTTTCACAAAAACAGAATGTGGTTGGATTGAGGGAGTTGCGACAATCACTTAAGACCTTCAAGTGCCATTCACTGGTTGGAAATGGTTGGAATGTCTTGCGGCATAGACTCGTAGTTTATAGGGCCATGGTTCTAGCCTCAAATCCTAACGCAAGATTCCATCCCACCCTCCGTTCCTGTTGGTCCGAATCTGCACCCAAAAGGCGTTGCAGAAGACCATTGGTTTCCTCGTTGCCTGGCAAAGATTCAGGCATGCCGTACTCCAATGACGGACCCTTCCAGTACGATCGCCAAAAGATTGATCTGTCTGTAGCTTAAACAGGTGTATATCCAAGTATCATGTGTGCGTCATATCATATGACATATTCTATATATTATATATCAATCATATGCTGATACTTGTTATCTATATGATTAACTAAGGATTCAACATGCAACTGCACTTTTTCACCTCCCTTCAAACTCTGCTTGAAGCTCCATATGGTGATGTTGTGGCCACAATCTTTTCGAGGCAGCCAACAACTTCACAAAAAGAAAACCACGTGACAAAGACAGATGGTGGAGCAAGGGGTGGTAGGAGGGAATTCTTGAGAGCAGTGCATCAACATGAATCATCCTTAGAGTGTCAAGGATTCAACATGCAACTGCACTTTTTCACCTCCCTTCAAACTCTGCTTGAAGCTCCATATGGTGATGTTGTGGCCACAATCTTTTCGAGGCAGCCAACAACTTCACAAAAAGAAAACCACGTGACAAAGACAGATGGTGGAGCAAGGGGTGGTAGGAGGGAATTCTTGAGAGCAGTGCATCAACATGAATCATCCTTAGAGTGTCAAGGATTCAACATGCAACTGCACTTTTTCACCTCCCTTCAAACTCTGCTTGAAGCTCCATATGGTGATGTTGTGGCCACAATCTTTTCGAGGCAGCCATTCAACCCATCTGACCCTTAGTCGTCATTTGTCACGTGGCTCAAAAGAAAATACCAGGTAGCTGCCGGTATCTTGCATGCATCAAATTTTCTCACCTNCATAAGCTAAGCAAAGAGCAGCTGCCTTCTGAAGTCCACGACGTAGAGAACCAGCAGATGAACGGCCTCGAGAAATGCAGCAGCGAGCCACGTGAGAGTCTATGAAGAAAGGGATCCTCTCATCTCCTCCCTCCTCAGCAACATGCCTCAGCATCCTGATGTAAGCTGCAAGCTCCAAAATATTGATGTGGGAGGACCCACGCCATTTCCAAGAGCTCTTCTCCTTCCAGCTCAAACCCATCAAAAGGTCATTGGACAAAATGTCCTCCAAACCATCAGCAGCAAGATCCAGCCGAATCCGAGCTTCAGTCATAGCATCCAAATGCTGCTTGTAGAAATTTGCAAAAGCCCTTGATAAGCCTTCACAATAGACGGCCGATGGCTTAGTCCACTTGCCCTCTATCTTCACGTGTTGATGATCCTTTGTGCAAGGGCGGTGCAGCAAGCCCACCTTCATGTTCGCAGAGATCAGCGCAAATTCTTTTTGGTGTATGGAACCGTAACTGCATGAAGCAAGATAGGTCTCCTCAGCGCCCATCTTGAGCAACCTTTGCCACTCCATCAACCAACGCATCTTTGACCGACGCGGTTGTTCAGCAAGACCCATCTTTGCCAGCCTCAAGCAAACCATCAAAATCGCCAGGGTGGCAAAAGCAAGCAAGTTGCCGATTCTGACCTTTTCATTCGACTGGTCAAATCCACGTGGTTGGCGGTAACTCCTCACGCATGGGAAAGCAGCCGGGGAATAGGATGTACACGGTGGGGCTATCAGCACGCTGTCTAGCCGATCATCTTCAAGAAGGAAAAGCACCCATTCCACTACCCGGTGCTCACAAAGGTTGAACTGCCTTGAGGTTGATAAGTCCAGCACTGGACCGCAGACGACTCCTAACTTGAGGAGTTCATGGGTCACCACACCAGACCCTCCGCAAACTTCCAAAAACTGAAATCTGAGCCCAAGGGGTCTGGGAATCTCCTCCTGCTCGATGTCCCCTTCACCAAAGGCCTGCTTCTGAAGTTGAGGTCCCTGAGCCGAGAAAGTCCTCTCTTCAAACATAGGGTCATAGGAAGCCAGCACTGCTTGCACCGAAGACAACATAGGAACGTTGGCTCCTCTCTTATCAGCCGACCTCCAAACAGCCTCTGCAACCTTCTTTTCAACTCTTGCTTCCACTACGGCGCCTTTCTCCATAGAGGCGTCTGTGGCAAAGATGCGGTTTGGGTACGGCACCGCCAAATTTGAAACCATGATGGGAGACAAAATTGAAGCAACCTGCAACTCACAGGCAGCCTTTCTGCTGAGCCTCCGGAGCTTTGGTCTCTCAGACTGCACCACAGACGGAGGGACCACACCAAACACCTCGTTGAAGATGGACATACAAGGCCTCCTCAGGAGCATCAAAGAAATCCAAGACCCTACCACGCTCTGGTGAAGAGCATCCGAAGTAAAAGGCCAACCTGCTGAAATCATAGTGAGGTAGGCCAAAGCAAACCTCTTCTCCACAGGACCACCAATAGAAGTGACCCCTCTCTTCACCGAGGCATAGTCAGAGATGACCTCGGCGCCACATACCTTGAAAGTTGACTGACCCAGAACATCCTTATCATCTGATCCCAGGATCCCAGCTGTGGCATAGGCATCCTTTGCAACTTTCAGACTGGCTACGGATGAAGACAAAGAGTAATCCTCATCTGCTCTGACGTCCTCCTTTGACAGAACAAAGAGATCGTCAATGACCAAACCCTGCACCTCCTGATCCTCAGAAATGCAAGAAGAGCTCTGCAGCCGCGATGATGTCCGTAGTAGTCCTTGATGTTGCAGAAATCTTGCATGAGCATCGCATGCAAATTCGACTCCTAAATGGTCGCCTTGGAGCAAAGCTCCAAAGCATGCCACCACCGGGGCATCTGGGCCGACCAAAAGTGGCCGAGGCTTCCCACCCAAATCATCTCCGCCTTCAAGACGTCCTACTTTTCGTCGCTTCATGGGGAAATTCTCCAAGTAGTGCTGGTGAGCATCAAGGCCTTCTAGCTGAGATGCTTTGAGGACCGGGTGGACTGCATTCAGACTACTCCTTTCATCTGTTGTCCAGAATTGATGATAGTAGTCTCGTCGGTCCGTCACCGAACCCACCAACGCTTGCTCATACCTCCTAACAGAGACCTGCAAAACTGAAGCTGCTGTGGGGAGACTACGTGAAGGTCCACTGATCCTTCCTTCACACAGGTTCATCGATCTGCGGTCTCCTATCTGCCTGTCGCATGTGCTACTCTTGTAGCAATTGAATATCTTGCACAACTGCCAAGGTTCATTTGGCCCCAAAGCAGCAGGAAAGACTCTCAAAAGACCCTGTAGATCCCAAACTCGGCACAGCTTCAAAACCTCACTTTCCTTGACTGAAGCCAGATCAGGTAGAAGATGTGGTGCAGGATGCAGCTGATAGAGATTCACCCTCGGCTCGACAAAGGGCATGTAGAGCAGATCTGACAAGTAGGGGCGACAGTCCCACTGGCCACGACCTGTAAGCTTCAACCTATCTGCCTCAAGGGAACGATAAGGCCGAAGCTCTTCTTTATCGTTCTTTTGCTCCACAACTTCGTCAGGATCATCACGGGTATATGCGGAGCCGTTCTGGAGACCAAGGCTTTGCAATTTCTCCTCCAGCTCCTCGAATCTTGCATCTAATTGAAAGGATTTGCGACCACACCCGAGCACTGAAAACACTCGGCCAGGGCCACCTGCCTTGACAAGCGCGATCAACCTGTCATGAACTGCAACATGGCAGGGACCAGGGCACCTCCGAAGTCCAGGGAGGATCTCAAAGGGGTTCTCATAGTGGAGGAAATTCAAAGCCATCACCACCAAAGAAACCACTCTCCTCAAAGCCAAACGATATCTCCTCTCAACTCCCAAAGACTTCAGGCCACCACACCATGCATCTCCAAGAGGCAAAGGTAAGGGGAATAAGGCAGTAGAGGTACCACTTCGGACACCTCTCGAGATTTGAAGGCATCTCCTCACAAAGAAAGAGAACGAGGTGCGGCCAAAGCAAAGATGACGAAGCATACCATTTGCCCAGCCAAAAAGGGACAACTCCTTTTTGATCAAAGCAGCCCCTGAAAGAACTTCGGCAGAAAGACCATCATTGTAGTCCTCCTGATCTGAATTCTCACTCCCAAAATGTCCTCCAGCAGCATTGACTGAAGTAACCGCTGACTTGTCTCCTCTCTCGGGAACATGATAAGAGACAGAATCTGCATTGGAAGTGTCCGGGCCCATACCAGGCCTGCCATCACATGCACTGATTGCTTCCTTCTCAGAAATCCTCCTCATTGCGGCGTTCCTCCTTCTCCTCCACCTTTTGCTTTTGGGAACTTGTCCTTCTTCCTCGGAGATGGTGCCAAAGGTGGATCTGAAGGCTGGGACTTTTTGCTCAACTCCAGCCGGCGGTTGTGGATGTAATCGATCTCCTTGCTGAACGCTATAGCCACTGTGGCCCAACGTTGTGGGCAGAGCGGTGCAAAAGCACGGGCCCTGCCCGTCTGAGAGCTGTTCCCACGGTGGCTCCATACCTGAGTTGCCGGCTCCTCCAGCAGAAGAAGTTGCCCTGCTAATTCCCAACGACCTCCGTCTAGGCTTGCCTGTTCGAGGCTGACTGCAAGTAAAGCAGCATGCTCTTGGACTCCCTTGATGTCCTCCCGAAGTGCACAGTCGATGATGAAGGCCAGGGCATACTGGATAGTGCCGAGCTCGCGAGTTGCGGCGTAACCTCCAAAACGCTCCAGGTACTGAACCATGGAGAAATCGCTGCTTGCAAGCTCTGGAAGACTGGCAGGGATCTTGCTGGCTGGCTTCAAACGCCGATGTGCATTCTGCAGCACACTCAACAGAAAATCCCCTGAGCGGTTCGCCAGATCCTGCTGGAGCTTCTCCCTCCCCATAGCACCTTTCGATGAAGTGGACCCCATAGCCATGCTCTGACCTGCATCCAACAAAGGGTCTCCTCCCTGAGACATCTGGGCAACCAAGCTGGTCAGCGCCTTGCTCTGCTCTAGGACAGCGAGGGCTAAAGGATCTCCCTGAACATTTTCCTCTTCTTCTGCTTGCCCCTGAATGCCCAAAACGCCATCCAACTGAGGTCCTTGATGAGGAGCTGCACGGGAAGGCATAGGGGGAACCTTGGTCCTTGGAGGCGATCCCATCATCTTTGCAAAAGAGGTTGCCGGAGGTGAAGCCATCAACTTCGCAAACTTGTGCACCGGCATCGAGATTGGAGCTTGCGAGGGACGAGGAGGCACCTGCTGTGAAGAAATCTGCATAGCCTCGAACATCCTCTTCTGCTCTTCCTGAAGGTGCGAAAGCTGACTTGCCATCGCAGGAACTATCTGGCTCAACTGAGTCAAATGCTCTGCTACCAACTGCGGACCACTCTTCT
The DNA here is from genome assembly GCA_000507305.1 of Breviolum minutum Mf 1.05b.01. Lineage (NCBI taxonomy): Eukaryota > Dinophyceae > Suessiales > Symbiodiniaceae > Breviolum > Breviolum minutum. The sequence goes on from DF240232.1 coordinate 77,399, forward strand.
TTGCTTTCTCTGCAGCCTTTGCCTTTCCTTCCTTTTGAGCGGCTTTTGACTTGGCCTTCCTGGCCGGAGTTTCTGGGACCTCGGCCTCTTCCGCAGAGTAGTAGACCAGCCTTCCCTCTCCCAGCGTAGAAATCCAATCCACCGCCGATTGCAGAAGCATCTGAGCATCTGGGAGCACTGCAACATCCTCTGAAAAGCCCAAAACCACTGCTTCTCCATGTAGAGCCGGGTCGAAAAGGGCCATACCATCCAAGACATCCTGTTGGACATCTACAACCAGCACGGGCAACTCTTCCTCGACAACCTCTCCAGGATCGCCAGCGATGACTCCAGGGACTGCTAGAACTGTATGAGCTCCCAGGATGGCATCTAAATGAGCCGCCGCTGCCACTTGAAGATCTGAGAAAGGAATGAGACCGGAGGGGAGCCCAAGCAAAAATCCTCCTTCTCGTTTCATTAACACCATGCAAAGACCCAGGAGACCATCTTCTTCTCCTTGTGCATCGATAGGCCACCGAAGGACATAAAGTGTTGAGTGACCTTCCTGAATGCTGGCTACATTCAAAGCTGGAGCTGATACTGCCATCTCGGCAAAGACACTCCTGCAGCCTCTGAATAGACCTCAGCCTCAGCACGGCTTGCAAAGCCGTGGGAAAGGGTATTGGATTTGAAGTCCCCCAGGATGAACCGATAGTCAGCCGCCTTTGTGACAAAAAGCGGAACAGGGTACCCTTCACACCTGAGTACCACGTAGATGCAATTGGGCAGGTCACAAGGCTTTGAGGGCCTTGGCTTGCTGATCCTCTCAGCCAGGCAAAATCGGGCCCAATACCCTGATTCCCAGGCCCTTTCAGCACGGGCTCTGTAAGAGAACTTTCCACCTGAGAGCCTGGAGCAGGAATGCAAAAGACGATCAGGTAGAGGAGGAATTTCAAGTGCCAAGGTGTTGTAGTCGCCGTCGCCCACAGAGCTCACCGACCGTGAGCCGACACCACCAGAAACAGATGCCTCACTGCCAACTGCAGAAAGGAGGGTGTATGAACTCAATGTAGTGGGCCTCTGGTTTTCCACCACCACAGTCAACCTCTGGAGTTGCTCTGAAAGTGCAGCCACCTGAGCCCCAAGATGATCAATCCTCAAACTGAGTTCCTCCACCCTCTGATCACTCATGCAAGTAGCCTCGAAGCCGATCCAGCTGGCCACGAGGGAAAGCAGGGCTGCGATGGAAGGCAGCAGGTGATGGCAAAAGAAGGCGGTAGAGCCAAAGTCCAAGGATGAAGCAAGAGATAAATCCAAGCAGAAATCCAGAGAGCAAAGCAAGGCCTAGTGAGGCAAAGGAGGCAGGGCTGCAATGCGCTGGACAGGCCAACCCAAACCAGTTAGTTGCGACACCTAGACGCAGGAGCTCTAGCCCCTCAAAAACCCTGGCAGCTACCCCTACCATGCAATTCTTGAGAGCAGTGCATCAACATGAATCATCCTTAGAGTGTCAACGATGCTATATAGATAGAAACCCACTATTTGCAAATCCGGGACACCGGTGGTCAAAAGCCCTGCCTCCGTCATTGGTTCCACTTTGGTCCGACGATGTGTTCGGCCTGAAGATCACACAAAGTGAGACAACCCGCTTCTAGCCGCTTCTAGATGCGCTATCAGCAAGCCGCAAGTACATTCACCCGTATATGTGCAAAAGTTAATTACAACCCTTCACTGGCCAAACCTGAGACTCCGGACTGAGATGATACAGTCGGACTTGATTCAGAGGAAATCTCATTTGTTGTGACCTTTTCAGTTTGAATCGAATTAACTGACAATTGCAAGATTGTGGCACCAGAGGTTCAAAAACAAGAGCTTACAACTCTCACAGTTAGTTGCGCATGTCTTGTGAACAGAATCCTGTACAGTGCAACATCATGCACATCTCTTCTCTGGCGCGCTTCTCAACCCGCAAGCTTTTAAAACAAGGCTTCTTTGTTAGATACTTTCAATGCATTAAAACACATCATGTACACAAACCTTTGCAAAAAGAAACACATTGAAATCTTCTTCGACGGCTGTAAGGCCTTTTTTTCGTGAGGGGACTCTTCACTTGGCTTCGTGTGCTTCTCCGGCAACGACATGCTGCGCCGACGCCTGGATACTTTTCATGCACAAACCTTGTGACAAAGGTGATTCCACCCTATCGAAGGCCCGTACCAGATAGTCGAAACCAGAGTAGTGACAGTGCCAACGTGAACCTTCCGTCTCACTTCCCAGTCTGCTGGCTCCTGCCCCATTCACCGAGTCCATCATCATCTTCTTCGATACTTGCTTTGACCTGCAACCGTGATCAGGTCTTCAAGCGAGATGGACAAGAATTCCATGGTGAGTTGCAGGCCTCAACCGCTGCAGCCTCTGGTTGCAGGGTTTGTACCTGACAGGCCAAGCAGCATTTTTCGGATGCAAAACAAAAACCTGTTCTATCATTCATTCAAAACAATTGAAGATCACATAACATGAAACATAGTGAACTCATGTACTTTAAACTTACAAAACAATGCCAGGCAATTGCAAATTATTGAGCCACTTCCTTCTCTCCGGGTAGCTGCAATGTGCGGGTCTCAAGGTGTAAGTCTAGCTGTGCTCTGGGCAAATCTCCCGAATAAAGGTGTTCAGAGTATGAAAACTATGGCTGTGGAATTGGAAGCACAGGATGTCACATTCACATCTGCAATTAAGTGCAGTGATATTTTTTCCCCTTGAGTCATTTCGATCTCCTGCGTCTTGAAATTCAGTCCTCTTGATTTTGCCCATCGATGCCTGACCTTTTAGTCACGGCAGTGAAACCCATGCACATTGATTCATAGGAATAACAATGGCTTATTGCTTGAAATTATATATATAAGTCCTCTTCGTTTTGCCCATCGATGCCTGACCTTTTAGTCACGGCAGTGAAACCCATGCACATTGCTGCATGGGAATAACAATGGCTTTTTAGAACTCCCCCTTCTCATCGGAAGTCCAACGAGGCTGGCACCAGAAGTATAGGCAGTTGGTGAAGCAGCCGTTGTCGAAAGGGTTCTTTGTGGGATCGTACACAAAGGAGTCACGGTCGAAGAGCTCGTTGTACTCATCATCCTCGAGATCCTCGACTGGCACGTTGTCGCCGATGCTGGTGTTGTTGGCAACATAGTGCTCTTTCTTCTTCCATTCCATCATGGTATTTTAATGTACAAAGTAATATACAATAGTAATAGTAATGCAACTAAATACAATATTGGTACATATTTTATATCTTACTCCGTATTTAGATTCGGGAAGACATCATTGAGCAGAAAAACTTCATTGTAAAAAGCCAAGTGTTGAAAGAGGGCATGAAGAAGTGGACCCAGAGCTAAACAACCTTCTGAACTCAAAAACTCTAAGCTAAGAACCCCCTCACCACAGCCACTAACGCATCTCCACAAACACAGCATGACGGTTAGGCCCCCCAGCAGCAACATTGCAGGAGGTTTGACCCTCCATGGTGTTCTTGTTGGGCGAGAAGGAGGCCACGCCCGCATTCTTCAAGCCACTGGTGCTTTCCCAACTGATCATTTTCGAAGGGACCTGGCCGAAGTGATCTACTGGGCAAACCTTTTAGGCTGATGGATAAGAAAAAAAGCAAGCCGAACCGCACGGATGTACCGGATGAGAAAGGCACCATGGCAAAAAAGGGGGTGTGCATTCCAACGCGCATGTAAATGACAAACAACATACAGTAATATACAGTAATTGCGGTCAAAAAAACATGTCAGAAGTGACACATGCCCTTTCCACTCAGATTCACCTCCCCTTGTTTTGACATGTACGGTGCAATGATATTCAACCCTTTGTAGTGAAAGGCAACCATCGAGTTGCTCTTTTGTTGGTTGCCCTTCATTGCACCTGGCGTGTGATATCCGCCGTCCAAGAGAGGGAGAAGCCCATTGCCTGGCATCCCGAAGCAGCAGTGGATCGAAAAAAACCGATCATACACTGTAAACCATGGTGGTTTTAAGGCATCAAGCGAAGACGACATGGAAACCAGAACAGCGGACAGTCAACCACCTTCAATGCTTCAGCGGTACAGATACCCGTTTTGCAACACCGTTGCCCCCAAATGGCCCACCTGTAGAGACCAAGTGCTCGAGCGAGTCTTGTTATCAACCTCTACCTGTTGCAGGACACTTCGGAATCCCATGGCTCAATGTTTGGGGCAGTATTTAGAAAGTGTAGAGGGCAAAAGTGCTACATGGATCCACATGGTAGTACACAAATCGTGCTTATTTTGGTTCTGGTTGCAGGATCAACACAAATTGGGCTTTAGAAGATATTTGAAGCCTACATAAGCCTAATATCAACGCAGCTTCAGCGATCCGTGCTCGTTCGGGTGTCTGGGACCCTATGTGCTAGCATGCTGAAAAATAGCAGTGGGTCAAGGTGAGTCTGCTCATGCCGACCCTCAAGCCCATCCTTATACCTATCTATTCCAATGTCAAGATCGCGGGTCCGCGCTGATCTAACAACACGAGTCCAACCCCATGAAATTCCAGATGGATGACATGATCCTATACGTACATAACTATTATACTTATGGGCACTACATGAGATACCTTCCCTAAAGTGAACTTGCTCGGGTTAAAAAAGAACCTGACAGAGGCACCTTCGACAGCATCGTCGACCACTCTGGATGATTTTGCCTCAGAACTTGGCATGACGTTGAGGTTGGAAACTGCCCCTAGCTGTCACCAAAGTGGGGTTAGTCGATGTTAGTCGGGTTTTTCTCCCCGGTTCAAACAGTCACCCTACCATTTGTAGGGTGGCAAGGTTGCCATGTTTCACCCAAATGACTCCTACCATGAATTGACTGGAGCGAAACAAGCGAAGTTGTTTTTCCCAGCCGAATGGGTGTTTCCCTGGGTGAGACGGATATCAAAAGACTCATTACAAAAGGTCAATGGGCAGATAAGTTCTGTGACCATGAACAACCTCAACTTGGTGGAAAGTACTTGTATGTTCTCTTTTTAAGTTTAAGATTTGAAGCATACTTGCAATGCAATCTGCGAGGGCACCAGCAATGCCACAAGTATCCATCACAAGTATCCATAGTTCTGAAAATATGAGTGCCCTAGAATCCGGCAAGGCAGTTCCCACATTTTCCCCTAGTAGCAACCATTTCATCCATATGTGTAAAGAGGTCAGATGTTCCCAATCTCACATCATCTTACCAAGGATCAGATTCGCATAGATTTCATAGGCCTCGCTGCATGTAGCTCCCACGATGGTCACGGCGCTGCCTCAACCAGCGAGTTCTTTGATTATAGTTGTCCTCCCTGTTTCAAGCACCCTGGTCTCCGAGTTACTTGTCTTATTTTCATCTTCACATATTTTTGTACAAGAAGAACTGGCATCCTCTTTTTAGCCATTGCTGAGCTGTCCCCTGTTCCCAACCCAACACTGGAACTGCAGCTAATTCGCACAAGCGTGTACCTACCAATGGCTTTCCAATCCTCATCCAAACATGGTTCTTGTGCTGGGTTGTGTTTCAGAGTGTTGAACCCAAATCGCCCGTGGTAGTCAGAAGTGTTCCCAAGACATTATTTGGTGGAGCTTTTGAGGGACGCCTTGCCGCCTTGCCAACCCCAAAAACTTTCCCCAACATCAATGAGAGTGAATTGTTTCGAAGATTTCCCCTAAGATTCACTGGCTGCTTGTTCATTGTGGAGCTAGATTCCCCTAAACTCCACCGGAGTGGTTTGACGTTTTTCATCTCAGGGTACCGAAGGAAAACCATTCATCGTTCTTCTCCATCGGCGTTGGCTTTGCATCCCTGGCGTGAACACAGCGGGAGGGGGATCAGTGGTAATCTGTTGGTCAAAAATGGCAAAACATAGGAATGGTTGAATCTAGATCTAGATATTGTAATGGCGTGCCTCAAGTTGATCAGTACAGACGGATGATGTAATCACTTTGTTGTTTGCTTTTGGAACGCAAACCAAAATCATAGCTGCCACAGGCCATTGATCATCATTCATGGCCTAAGTGTGTCTGGAATTTTTTGGGTGGAAATTGGACATGAAAAATCCACGTTTCGGGTTGGAAACCCCTGTCAAAATTCGTTCCGAACATGTGACCCAACCACTGCCATTACCTTCCATTTGGGGGTCGCGGTCTCCAACGATTTTGGAGCCGGCCTTGGCCTCACTGCAACCTCCGGCGGCGGGCTGAAAGGTCGCTGGAGATCCAGGCATAAACACAAAACGCCAAAGACGAATGGCCTGCCCGGCGGCCCACCAGCAACCCATGGAAATTCAAGACCCTAACGGTACACCTACAGAAAACGTCCCTTGTGCATATCGAAGGTTTCATGTTTGCATTTCATGATGCATCTTTACCTTGGTATCTATATGTGATATTATGGGTGTTGTGGATTCATTCATCTGCAGTATCGATTGATCTACCTCTCTCCGTGTGTACCTATCCATCTATCTATCTGCCAATTTGCTATCCCTTCCAATCCCAGTCTGATTCAGTCCTGTCCGTTCTAGTCTAGCTAATCGAATCATATCTAATCATATCTAATCTATCTATGAAGCTATGTAATGGCTTGACAATAGTATTATCACTTTATTCTCTGAATCATGTCATTGTGCACACAACAACAAAATACCAAGCATCTGTTCAAACATCTCAGCCCTGCATGTTACAACTGCATTGGATAGTATGGTATTGGGTGTTTCACCGTCATACCCTATGCCCTATGACAAAAAAAAAGCCACACCCTGCTGCTCCTCAAGGCTCTGCGATCACGGCGCCACGGACGCTGCGGCTGCCGGAGCGCGAGCATTTGATCGCATCCAGCGGTGCGATCAGCTAAAAGCGCTGGTTCTGTATCCTGTAAAGGGAATCCCCTAATTACTACCTGAAGAAGGGTAAATGTATTTCAGAAGATTCCGTGTTTTCTCCATGCGTAAACTCATCACCATTTATGGGATGATACCAGTTGACATCGCTTCTATATCTACAGACTTGGGCTAGATTCACGAGCATGTTGTTTGACACTTGCTAGCTTTGGCTGGAAATGAGCACATGAAAAGAACCACAAAATTTTACGTGTTGCAGCGTGACTAAGCCCATGTTTGCCTCCATCAGTTTTGCCGGCATGAATTTTGGAATGGTAAGTCACCAGTAGACTTTCAGCACTCTTCGGTGCTTCAAAGAATCATGCGATTTGGGCCGGGCCTGAAAATTTCTCACACTGACTTGGTAGAGCCATTGCAGCGACAGCAACACAACTTGAACCCGAAAGCGTTGTTCCTGAAGATGACATCATGTGCCATACGCCCATGGGCAAATATGGTGCCTTCCACAGCTTAGAGTACTTGTGAACACTTTCTCCAGTGTAGGCCATCTTGCACAAGCCATGCCAGTTACAGTATGGACTGCAAGTTGCCAACCCAACATACCTCTTCATTTTTGTTCCCTAAATCCTAACGACTATAATATATATATATATATATATTTGTTCAAAAAAGTCATGTGTTTGTTGTCTAAGAACATCCCCTTCTAAGGTCATCTACAAACAACCCCTGACAAATACATACCCTCAGCCGCCAAACGTGGGATACTCAGGCCGCACAGCAGAACCTTGAGGCCTTAGCTAAAAAAGAAAAAAAACAGCCGATGACATATCCAAGGTCATGCGCTCATCTGACTACCGCGTGCAAGTCAGTATCCAACAAAATGAAGCTGAGAAAATTGGATTCCTGGATTCAGAAAACCTAGGAGTACGACATATGTGTTGCACGAGAAAAAAAAACAAGGACCCTTGACAACATTTGGGAATGGGACGGAATGGGATGTTCTGAGTCATACCACAAATGGCTTGGCACTATGAACCCCAGTGATCTTCCTATCATGAAATTTCATGACAAAGCCAGAAGGGCCGAACTGGCAATTTGCGGAAATCTGCGTGCACTACGAATCTACATTGCGTTGTGTGGTGTGTGAGTGTGTGTCTATACTGGCGGACGGCACGATAAAAAACATATAAAAACATCAATCTCTCACCCGGATTGAAAGAGCTCCGCTTTCTTCCAACGGCTGCGATATCACCGCCAACATCTTCAGGTGAATGCACCTGCGTTTCAACGGCTGCCCGCGCTGAAACTGCGGGACATTGACCTCAAACCTTTTGTCCATAATCTGGGGGGGGGGTATAATTGAGAGGTTAACATTATGGATCTTGTCGCCACGCGAAACTCTGGAAAATCCAATCTCCATTGTCCATTGTCCCATACTTCCCCCCCAAAAAAAAAACATATCATTCCCCTTTTCACGCCATACCACTAAAACTTCACATGCCTATCCTATCATCTACGTGAAATATCGTGAAATTGGGGGATTGCTTCTAAAAGGGGTAGCCTTTTATCTTGATCCTTGATCTGAAAACGGGGGGGAAGAAATTACTGCACAGGGCTCTTCCACTTGCCACGGCCGGTCCTTTTTCGTGCTGGATCTGAGGTCTTGAGATTCGCCAGATTCGGGAGATGGAGTGTTGGAGGCCTTTTTGGAAAAGTCATGACTTATCACGACTTTGTCTCCCTTCAAACCTATCAAGTGCTTTTTGAGAAGATAAGCATTTCAAACATTTCTCAAACATTTGCTTATAAGATTCCTTTATACAGGTAGTTTGGCAAGGTTTTGAACATGTTTTTGATGTGGCATTTGGGCCAAAATCCCAGGGTCTAGGACCTAGGACGCACTCACATTCCGAGCGAATGCAGTTTTATTAGCGAGTTCTCAAGGCGATGGGAACGGCGATTCTCAATCAACTTGGAAAAAAACATGCAGAGTATGTTTTTGATTTTTGAATAGATACAATTACAACTATAGTAGTTATATAAATACAGTTCAACTAACAATAAACTAGATAATTACCCCTCCATGCCCTCAGGTTGAGCTACCAGAAAGATGTACTGATTTCCTGCAAGTGCGTTGGGCTATAGTGATAACATTGAAACGGGTACTCCGTCTCAGACAGTTCGGAGCGCAGCATGTGGTTTCCTTGGGGCCGCGGACGAGGCTCTCAACAAGGAAACCAGCTTTCACTGCGACATGCGCGGATTGCAGTAAACATCTCCAAAGTGGGAAGTTATCCAGCGAAGACTGTGGCATCTACAACAAGTACCTTTTGCGGGTCAAGACCGGACACCCTTCCTCATCCTACCATGTGCTACCCACCTACTTGCAAAATTCAACAAGTGTTGCAATCTCTCATCAAGACACAAGCGGGTGATTGAAATTATAATCGACCTCATGATATTTCACAATTTGCAGGCCTCTAGTTTTATTTCGTTGTCTTTTCGGCACAATGGATGTCGAGAACGCAGAAGTTCTGAATCATCTTAGCAATTTATGTATATTAATATATTTCCTAGAGATGTCATGACTGTCATGACTAGTCATTCTAGATGTTCTTCGCACTCGTAAGAAAATGCATACACATTGGAAGCACAAGACCTGGGACCTAACAATAAATAGTCGTTTGGATTGTGATAGTGATTTGGGCAGTTGTTCCCCTTTACAGAAACAGATGCACTTGATCTTAGCTCAATTTAACCTTGAACTGAGAAATATGCATTCTATATATATATATATATTATGTATATTATATCTATATATACATGTCTTTTTTACTATGAATGTGCATTTTTGAACCCTTAAAAACAGATGCATTCCTGATACGCAAATAGCATGCATGCTTTTCTCTTTGTGGGAAGGCTCAGTGCACAACTGCGGGCCAATCTAATACAGTAGTTCAACTCCCCAGTTTTCCTGAATCTTTATGGCTGGATCACCACCCAATTTAAGCCAAAATTTGCAAAGAAAGTCGTTTTGCAGTAGGACTCCACACATCTCTGGCCACGTGAACAAAACATGTGCCATGCGACATTTTAGAACTGATCCCAGGAAGTCTCGAAATCATCGCGAAATGTATCTGGCTCGAGATGGCTTTATTGAAGTCAACTGCTCGAATTGACAATTGCTTCGGCCTAAAGCGGTGTTAAAGGTCATGCTTGACCTTCACCGATACTGGTGCCTTCACCCCATGGCAATGGTAAAAAAATGAGACATCACCACGATCTCTGCAGAAAAAAGGAGATTTACATCATCTGAATGTTTGGATCTTCAAGGGACCCTCTGATAACAGGGTATTCAGGAAAAAAACCTTGAAGCTAGGAATGATTTTTTTCAAGGTGGAAACACCAGAAGGACCACCTCAAGATACAGTGGTTCACCCTGAATGACTCCTTACCTGCTGAGCTCATTCTGAATTCAGTGTGCTTTTTTGTTGCAGCCTGTTCATATCTCTGTATGGATTCCCATTCCGAAACAAGTTCAAAAGTTCAACCACGAACGACTCTTCCCACACAACTTGAAATATAGAAAACATACCTCATGCTTATTAACACTAATATCATATCAGATCATATCATACTACAGTACTCTATATACTGTACACTATACAGCATTGTACATCAGTTCACATTCTACACAAATATCGTCTTTGACTTTGCTATAGTTGCTTTTTTTAGTTTCTGAAAGTGGTGTGTGTTTTTTCCTCTTTGAGTTGTGATTCTCGATGAGTTTCACCATCAATCTTGCCATAGGAGAATGCAAAACAATGCCGATGTCTTTCTTGTGTTTGAAGCTCTGTAAGTTCAGAACTTGCTCCTGGCGGCCTCTCTCAGCAGCTGTGCTACAGATCGATCTACGGCCTCTTGCGACAGGCCAAAAGACAAAGATGTGTTGATGGCAACATTGGGAAAGCAAAGCAGCCAGATATCGCCCAATTCTTAGCCTACAAACAATTTTCACAAGTAGCAAATCTATGTAAACGAAAAAACAACTTGGTCAAGAAGCTGCTTCAGGCTAGTGACAAAACCATGCAGCACCGTTTCAGCCCACCACTCCATCAACATGCTTATGCTAGGTCTACCAGGATCTTTAAAAGCTACAAGCCTATCTGTGTGTCCACCCACAAGTCCCGCGCTCCTAAGATGGGAAGACCACGCTTCATCTTCAAATTTCAAACACAACTGACTCTGCGACTGTATGACACTTCTTTCCTCGCACATGTGCTCAATTTTACGAAAAACTGTATTCGCCAATGACGAGCAGTTCAAAACTATTTGCTGGTTAAAACAACGTAACGATCAAATGTATGTTTGTTTTGTACATCTCATATATGTCTATGCAGGAGCAAAAACACCCTGCTGGGCACTTCTACCCAACCACCATGGCTTGCCCCCCTCCCCACCACGGCAAAGGGCATCTTCCCAAAGGCATTGCTGCGTGCAGGGTCTGCACGATGCCTCGGCAGGGTTGGAGCTGACATTGCATATCAAAATGAAGATCGATCGGATAGATGCAAGTCTGGAAATGGTACTGATAGTATTCAAACAAAATTCAGTAGATCGAATATGGGATCATCCAAAGGAAGAAAAACCAACCAAAAATCTATAGCACACAACAGCTTTTTTCAAACACGAAAAAAATCATCGTTTGTGTGCAGGCTTTCAACCTAAAAAAATCCAGCCAGTTCCGAGGTTTGGATCTGATGGCATCAATGATGTTTTGGCATGGTGAAAATTTGTTTCATCTGCCTCGGGGTCATCATGTACCGTTTTTTTATGCATCTGCGCATAAACCGCAACTATGGACCTAATGATGTACTATAAAGAAAGATGTGTATCTTACATATGTGGAGGTATAAATATTCATATATGTAGGATCTAAATACACACAGTGCATGTCGACATCACATCTGCTGACCAGTCTGATCACTTGACCATCAGACCCAGGGGCTGCAACAACTCCTTCACAATGGGCAGGCTGTTGGAACGTGCTGCCATGTGCAGCGGTGTCTCACCAAAGTTGTCCTGCAGTTCTGACCCTGAAACGCGAGCCCTTGAAGAATCTTAAGGATGAATCTATTTTGGGGCATCCCAATTGCAGAATACATTTTAATGTGGTAGGACAGTAGCCAAACACTCTGACCAAACAAAATGGGTCAGGAGGTTGGTGGATTACATGTGTTGAGAAACAGAGGGCCATCCTTCCCCCTTTTGATCCCAACTTTTCCCAAACTCAATTGTTTACGCCTTAGGGTCTTAGGGCATGGGCCTAGTAGGTACACAACGACAAATGGAAATTATCTGCTTGTCTCCTATACATTGTCAATGTGAAGGGAGTCTTGTGAAGGTTTGTACTGTCAAGAGTCAAGGTCCAATACTAGACTTTATCCTTTGTATTCTAGCTACCCTGAAACAAGCCCAAATCTTTCTAACTCACCTCCTTGGTTTCTCTTGAAAGTCATCTGAATGTGTGTTGCCCACACCCAAGCGTTTCAACTGCTGTCCGTCCCAGGAGTGCATCCAGTTGCCATGTCTCGTTTTTCAAGAGTTTTGCGAAACAGTTCCTCTACCTACAACTTGGATGTTCATGCAAAGCCGCCGAAACCATTGACCAAATCACCTAAAGCAAAATGGCCCTTGGCAACAGGAATTAACTGCCCAGGCACCACCAGAATAGCAATGATATTTAAGAAGCATTGAAGGGGTGCCAAACTTTTGGGCCACTTCCGAGCTACCTAAACTAAAAAGCACACCATCATCCTGAATCATTGCTTAGAATTCACTAGATCTCATGCAGCCAGTAGCGTTTGCACAGCCTAAATGAACATCCAAGCTTTGCTACCGCAAGCTTTGAGTCACTGACAATCAATCTTTATCGACTTTTGCTTCAGACTTCGATACCACAACTGGCCATTATGACATTGTGATAATGAGACGACCACTGTTTTGGAGTAGAGACCCCTCTGAATCATCACCATTCTTGACTCCAGCGTCAGTGGATCAAGCTCATCAAGCTCATCAAAGGGAATCAGTTGCTCCCCTCGAGCGATAGGAACTGGACTGGTGCAGGGTGCTTGCGGTTTGGAGCCATGATGCATAGAGAATATCAGGGTAAAGATGAAGCACTTCTGGAACTTGAGAAGTGGAAAATGAATCATTCCTCAATCGAGTATATGAATAATATCTAGATATGTCTATAATATATGTGTAGCCAGGTAGAGTCTATGCTTTATTGATCTCTTGCATATCCTGTTGCTTCGTAACCTGTTGCACTGGCCGAGCAAAACGTGCGCTTTCATTGCACTAGAATAGATTGGCAAGATGATACTTCACAAATACTCAACACATGGGTGCACACAAGTAGGAAAGTCATGGAAAGTCAATCAGCGGTGCTACTTGGGCCCAAATCTTCCACCCATGAAATAATAACCTTCTATTGAATAATTGTATTTTACGGGCAGGCCGCAGTCAACTGCACCTACTCATTTTCAGCTAGTCTCCCCGCTTTTCGGGAGACCCATGTTGCAACAGTTTCTGCAACGTTGGCTGTATCTTTGACAACCCATGCACCTTCAACAGCGACATGTTCGCAACTTCTCCCACCTGTGACTTGAAGAGTGCTTCAAGGTGTTTTTACAGGTGGGGCCGCTATCATCATCGTCTCTGTGACCCTTGCCGTACGGCTCGCACTGGGCTCAAGGCGGGCAAGCCTGAAAAGGCTGAGCCAAGGATTTGGGGGGTTGAAATGTCATACCTTTGCTGCACTAAAGAAAATGACGGTGTTTTTTTCTCCAATTGAAAAAAACAAATTCAGATACATTTAGATGTTGTAAGCATTATGTGAATTATGTGCATGTTTTTTTCCTTACATGGTGTGGAAAAGGAACGTACATGCGCAAAGGTTTTTTTGGAATATACTAGAAATCCCATGATGATCCATGATAACCATATCACAGTACATCATATTGAAGTATGTCATGGCATGTAAATCTAGGTAAAGTATGGTACAGTGTGTCCATGTATGGCCATGCATCATCACACGTGCCAACAAGGCTTCATCAAGCTGAAGTTGATACGTTGGAGGTTTCCTCCCAGCTTCGGATTAGAGGAGAAAAACATGACACATTGTCACATCGTGTCCCTTAAGACTGAAGGTAAATTGGGGACAAATTCCAATGGCCAAAGCTTTAAAAAATCAATCCAGGAAGCCAAGGGTTTGGCCGATCTCGTTGTTGGTTTTCGTTTATCTTTGAGGGGATCTTTACCAAAAAAAAATAGAAAACTCTGCTAAGCAAATGTGGAGAGACCGGAGGGGGAAAGGCTTTGATACCATCGGGGGCCTATGGGCCCCACGGGCCCCCGAGGTCGTTGAGTTTCTCGCATCTCCCAATCCTTAGCTAAAATGGCAGAGGCTAAATAAGCAGCTTTAAAGAGTAAAAACTTCTTCAGCAAACACCAAGCTCTTCAGTAAATCCCAGAAGTTCACGATTTTTTTGGACTCACAATCAACTGCCCATGAAGCCAAGTCACAGGGTTGACTGTGCCACCACCCCAAGGATTCGCTGGTACCTCCACATCCACTGTCACCGGGTCTGGTGAGGGGCTCCGGGTTGGGCCACGGCTGCCTTTGGCGTTGCGGCGCCAGGGCCTGTGCAGCTCATTCAGAGGGCCCCAATTTAAGAGTGGATGGTTGAAGCCAAACTGGTAATCCAGTGGTAGGTTCTACTGAAAACAGGTTTTTGCACAACATCAAATTCTTGAGTGGATTCTTAGCACCTGTACTCCAACTCACCTTTCCAACGATTCTCAGATTCTCCCCTGCAATAGTAGCCAAGATGCCATGCTCGATCTTCCAATGCACGGATCAAGGCCTCTAAGCGCGCCACGTCCTGGGAAGCTTGCAAATGCTCCTAGCCAACATGTAGCCCTAAAGTTAATTGTTTCCTAGGTCAGATTAAAGACACCATGTGAAGAAAGGATTGGTAAGAGGAGTCTTGCTGATGATTGTAAGACGGTATAAGTTATAAGCATTACCAGCAGCAGCATCACCATCTCCATCACCACCACCACCACCACCACCACCACCACCACCATCATCATCATCATCATCATCAAAGCTGATAATAGATAATGGAAGAACAACAATGACAATAATAACAATAATAAATCTAGCATCATGATCATCGTCATCATCACCACAGGCATCATCAGCTCCATGATTTCATGTTGTTGCGGCCAAGCGTCCATGATGCGAGCATCCTCGGACTGAATGAAGCCTCACAACGGAATATGTCGGAATTTCCAGACGCATGGGAAAAGACTTGACGGAATTGCTGCAGTCATCTATGTTTTCTATCGGTTTGCCATTTGTATCCATTTATCCTGCGTTCTTTCGAATGTGTCGTTCGAATGCCAGCCGTTTGTGGGCTGTTGATTTCTATTCGGCTAACTATTCATTCTGTTCGTTGCTTTCTTATGTCCATCTAGATGCTTGTGAAACACATGACTCGGCATATCTCAGGGCATTTGTTCCACCGTCCAAAAGACCCAACGATCTAAAAGCTGCAAAATAATGCAAAATAATCAGATAATCCATCATGATCCTGCATTTTATGGAGGTGCTGCGAATGATGCAAAGGAATCTCCATCCAAAGAGACCCGCTCTCAAATGACCCCAGAAGTATCTACTTTGTTTCAGGGAAAACGGTGCAACACCTCCAGTTCCTTGCCTTTCCTTATCTCCCAAGTGCCCATCCAAGAAACTTTGAAAGTCCAATTTCAACTCATCCAAGTCTGTCCTCAATGCGTCAATGACAAGAACATCAAAGGTTTTCACGAAGTGGGCACAGCGGTCAATCATGGAATTCTCATTGCAGTTTGTTTCTGACCCGCGCTCTTTCTCAGTCTCTGTAGCGTTCCTATTGCTCAGCGAATCTGTGTGCACAATGTCTAGACTATCAATGCGTGTAGTCTGAGTGTGAAAATCCACCACTCGTAAGTACCACTCATGTTCCCGTCCTCAGCAAGTCCCATCTTCTATCGGGCTGGTCAATTTCAGTCGTGCGCCTCGGATGGGTTCAAAGTTCCTGTCAAAGTTAGTACCATATGGACACAACACATGCATATATAACTATCTACTGTGTATTATACGTATAGGTATTGAAATTCATATTCAACATACTGCGTATACATTTACATGTTGGCATACATATACATACACATGTACATGCACATATGAATACACATAAATATCTATCGTATCTATGCATATAGATATACATGCACATACATACAATGTTACGATTCTGCACTGCGCTGCATTGCAATACAAGTGATACATTGGCATTACATAAATAAATAACAGAGATAGGTGCATGTACACATTTACACAGAATTTGCAAGACAAATATGATCAAGTGTGCGCAGCATTCATATAAGTACATATATGGACAGTATCTGCGTATATGCATATATCTACAAGTATGTGATATCTCGTCTCGAGTATTAGTATACTGAATTTTGGCTTGGGCTAGCGGCCCACATGTCACTCTTAGACTGGAAATTGTGTCAAAGCTTGAGGTTTGTAGTGAAATATGCTGTCCTCACTCACTCCAACAAACATGCAAGAGAGCCATGACCCTTTTGACTCATTTTCCAGGGAACCCTTGTTCACTTCCATGATTGCTGCTGACGGAGTACAAAGTCCATACATATATATATATATATATACGAATAGATATTTAGATATATAGTAACGGAATACAAAACTGCATTATGTTTCCCTACATGTGTATTTACAGGATGATTTGCACGTGCATATATACAGATATACAGAAGAATTATCTATGTTACACTGTGCTAGGTTATCTATACCTATATAAATATGTAATGAAGAACCATGCTTTATAATATGTATATTAAACATACATACATTTGCGTATGTCTTGGTATCTTCTCTACAGATCATGTATGACATTGATGATCCCTTGGCAAGTATATACAGTGTTACAGGCCCTCCCACCCAACAAATCATAGGGTTTGGATGTACCCATGTCAAGACCAAGCATCCTCTGCCAAACCTCTGACCGTTCACGTTCCTCCTTGCAGGAAAAATTGTCAGCTGGCAAAAAAAGGGAAAAACAGCCAGGTAACACTCACTTTATTTTCGTCAAAAGCATGAGAAAAACGACACCAGAATCACAAATATATCTGTATCTCGTTCTCTAAATTGGTTACTTGATATGTATATCAAATTATATATTACATATACATCGCATATATATATATACAATTCTTTTCTACATCCAATCTAAGCCCAACCGCAGACAAAAAAAATGACCCGAAAACTCCCATCATCTGCCCTTCGTTCCGTTCACAGCCTTCTCAAGTTTCGTCATGAAGTCCAAACGTTCACTTCTCTCGCGATGGAAGTCGCTTTCAAGTCTTTGGAGTCCTCATTGTGGCTTCGGGAATGCTGCTAGCCTGTATGTCATGCAAATAAGCATAAACAATCATAAACATATGATAACTTAATTCATAAAAACATGACACAACTGTACCTATGGTGTATATTTTGAAACCATCGAGTGGTTTCAGAGAGTCTCTCCAGACTCCCTTCAACCAAATGCACCGCATCACAGCCACCGGTTCGCGAAACATGGGTGAAACACATTGCCGTCAAAGTCACTTTCCAGTTCTGTTTTGGATCCACTCCTTAGCCACAGTTCAAGGCAAGGGAAACGTTTCGGCAAAAGCCATCAAACTCAACCAGTTGCACCAAATTCGGCATCCCACCAAGCCAATTGCTTTACCAATACCGTACATACCAGCAAGGTGGTGATCCAAGAAACACCAAAACTACCAAAACTGATGATTTTTGTGTTGGGACATAAGTTTGAACCTTCCACCGTGCTTGACTTCTTGCCTTTCGAGATGCGATTCCAAGCGTTCCAACTCTGACTTTAATCTTTGTTGCAATTCCTCATGACAGGAGAGAACATGGCAAACAGGGAGCTCGGCAGTGTCATGACAATGCACTGACAGGAAACATGGAACCCATTCTCAATCCATCAATAATTTGTTTCCTTGGCCCCCTCATCTGTTTTGACATCCCCCAGGGCTGTTCAGAACTTTCCAAACTCTTTTATCTGATCCCCCCTCTCCCAACGCCACATGTAAAAACGGGCCACAACCTCTCCAGCAACTGGGCTGGCAATTGGTTTTACTCATCTTGTTCTTGTTGTCGTTTGTCCTGTTTCTTACCTTTTGCTGCTGCTGTTGCTTTTGCATGCTTTTGCTATTGTTGTGGTTAGTGTTGGTGTTGATGTTGGTGTTGATGTTGATGTTGATGTTGAAATGGTTGTTGTTGTTGATGTTGTTGTTGTTGTTGTTGTCGTTGTTGTTGTTGTTGTTGTTCTTGTTCTTGTTCTTGTCCTTGTCGTTGTCGTTGTCGCTGTCGCTGTCGTTGTCGTTGTCGCTGTCGCTGTCGTTGTGGTTGTTGTTGTTGTTGTTGTTGTTGTTGTTGTTGTTGTTGTTGTTGCTTTTTGTTTGGCGTGTTTTGTTGTTTGTTTGCTTCTTTGCTTTGTTTGCCTTGTTTGCTTTGTTTGCTTGTTTGTTTGTCGGTCGGTCTGATCTTGTTTGCTTGGTTGTCTGTCTGTCTGCTAGCTAGGTTGCTTGGTTGCTTGCGTGCGTGCTTGCTTGCTCTTGTTGTGGTTGTGATTTTTGATGACGATGATGACGATGATGATGACGATGATGATGATGATGATGATGATGATGATGATGATGATGATGATGATGATGATGATGGGGTGGTGATAGTGATGGTGATGGTGATGGTGATGGTGATGGTGATGATGATGA